>JAVGVS010000937.1:9975-56184 GCA_032718565.1 Distichodus sexfasciatus
TATATTATTTTGTAGGATTATAGTCATTATATTATTTTATAGTCATTATATTATTTTGTAGGATTATAGGATTATAGATCTGTGGTTAGTTCTCCAAGATGTTTGGAACAACCTACCAGCCGAGTTCCTTCAGAAACTGTGTGCAAGTGTACCTAGAAGAACTGATGCTGTTTTGAAGGCAAAGGGTGGTCACACCAAATATTGATTTGATTTAGATTTCTCTTTTGTTCATTCACTGCATTTTGTTGATTGATGAAAATAAATGATTAACACTTCCATTTTTGAAGGCATTCTTTGCTTACAGCATTTTTTCACACCTGCCTAAAACTTTTGCATAGTACTGTACTTACTTTCACTCAATAAAATGCAAATTAATTCATAACTTTTATGTAGTGTGTTTTTTCTGGGTTATTGGTTGATATTCTGTCTCTCTTCATTAAAATAAAACTACAGTAAAAATGAGAGACTTTTCATTTCTTTGTAAGTGGGCAAACTTACAAAATCAACAGGGGATTAAATAATTATTTCCCCCACTGTATTTGTAACAATGTAAAGTTAAACTGTGTGTAAATGTTAAACAAGGTTAAATCTAATATAAAATATATATATTTTGTAACAATCTGATGTCAACGCACAATAAAGTTTCAATGAGGTTTTGGAGGTGGAGAAAATTGTGATTTTCAGTTTGAGTAAATTACACTCAAATGTTGAAGTTCACTCTTTTTCATCTTTATGATTCATATATTTTAATAAATTCGGCCACCAATTTTTAATTACTTTCTTATTGCCATCTCAAATATATACATATATACATATACATATACAGAGAGACTAGACGATTTGGCTCCAGTTTTTGCAAAGTATAGGAAGGCAAATAGAATATACATGTATCAGTAAACTATAAAATATAGGGTGCGTTTCCCAGTCTAGGATTAAGCCTAGTCCTAGACTAACTTTGAGTTTGAGGCATAAATCTTCATTGGTACTGCAACTTAGACTAGGCTTAATCCATGTTTAAGAAACCCGCCCATAAAGGCTAAACTAGAGGTAGAAAATGAAAATGTGTGATTTTAGTTATGTGAGGTGTTCATAATTTGTGCAAATATTTGCAACAGTAGTTAAGTGGAGAAAAACTACAAATTCAGTATTGAAACATACTTTAGTGCAGCGTTGCCCAATCCCAGTCCTCGCGCCCCACCGCTCTGCACATTTTCGGTATTTCCTGCACTGTCGCACGCTGGTCCTACGTTGCTAATTAGCTAATCAGTAGCATCAGCTATGCTGTGGGTTGGAAAAGTCGAATCTGTGCAGAACGGTGGGGCGCGAGGACCGGGATTGGGAAATGCTGCTTTAGTGCATTAAGGCCCTGTGTCCACCGCTGAGAGCGGTCAAAATCTCTCTTCCAGAGTGCTGTCTCGGCATGTTCCTCAGCACTTCTTGCTAAGTTACGAAAAGCATCATCAGGCACTTCCACGTTCTTTCCAATTTATGTAAACATTGTCTAACTGTAACCATAGACTGTACGACTAATGTTAGCGATTAGCTAACTCAGATCAAACTGTCACTGACAGATTTAAAATACAGTATTGGCAAAATATACACACCTGGTAATCCAACTGACGCGGCTACATCCCTTCATGTCTTCACTTTTAAATCATGATAACCATTCAGGGTCAGGTCATAGAGGGCCGGGTAGTCAGTAACTCTAAAAAGAAACTTCTCCATCTGCTCCAGATACGCCGCCATTGTTGTTAGTGAGTTCTTGACTGTGTATGTCCCACCCCTTCTTCAGTTTTGATTGGCTAGCAAGAGAGAAGTGACATTGATGAGTCCAGCGCTGTTCTAAAAGTTAAACAGAGTTCAACTTAAGGCGCTCTGACCGCTGCAGTAAAAAAAACGTCTTCACCGATGATTTATAAGTATTAATAATTGAATTGTTCAATCGTTTAATCGTATCAATGTAGATCAATGTATGGTTGCACCCCTATGAGTTAAGTGAGTGATTATTTATCAGTGTGAACACACCACAGCACAGCAAAACAGTGCACCACAATCAAATGTGAGCCTTGCATTTGACACATCCGTGAAGGAGCACTGGGCATCTGACATGAGTAGCAGTGCTTGGGGACAGCACTGTGCTCATGAGTACCTCAGTGGTCCGGGACTTGATCTGGCTGCCCTCTGATCACGGGGTCAACTCCATAACTGTTACACTAACAACGGCCTCACGTTAGTTCACATCTAGAAGTGCATATGGCTTTCTAACACATGTAACACTTTAACAAGTTGGTTAAGACTTCTGCCTCACGATCAGATGGTCACCGGTTCAAGTCCCGGAATGGTAAATGTACCACTGAGGTACTCATGAGCAAGGTACTGCCAAAAAGGCTGGCCACTGCTCCTTCACGGATGAGTCAAATGCAGAGGTCAGATTTGGTTGTGGTGCACTGTGTGCTGTGCTGTGTTCACAATGACACATAATCACCATCAATTATTTACCCACACCATATTTAAGGGTTACGCCGCACCAACTCACACACAGCTACTCACTATAGAGCCGTTAATAAGAGACTTCACACCCTTATTGGTTTTAATAACAGAGGAGGCGTTTTGGGGCAACATCTGTTGTGAGTTGAGTCTTCAGTTAAATATTTAAAGAGCAGTTTGTAATTATGACCACACTGCAGCGCGTTTACAACATCAGAGAAAAACCCCAGCGAGTTTTCATCCACACGGCCACAATCTCACCAACATCAAACCAAGGGCTGGCTTTACTAATGGAATTATTGATAATAATGTGTGTGTGTGTGTGTGTGTGTGTATGTGGCCTTAACTTTTTGAGGACCATTTTCAGACCCTACAAATGAAGAATGTTGACAGACCCACTTATACATTTCTAGGCCTTTACAAAAAACTTGTGGTTAATTTGTGGTTAAAACAGTGGAATTTGCCAGAATATGTTGTCACCAGTTTGCCATTGTCAAACACTGTATTTCCCAGTGATTTGCCCAAACAATTTGACAGGAATGACAAACTTGTAGTGAACCTCTGGTGACAGATTTTGTACGGTTACCCTTACAATGGTAGGCCAGAAATCATAGTGATCGGCCGATAATTGGAGCTAAAGCAAAGGAAAACACATTTTGACCTCTAGGGGCGCTAAAGCCCTACATAAATGTACAGTATGCACATAAATGATGTCATGACAGAATTCATAATTTACATGTGTTTCTAGAAAACCACCCAATTCTTTATCGATACAACTTATTGAAGCTGTCACAACAAAAAAAAATACTTGTTTGGTGTCATTTCACTTAATTTTAAACTTTCTACATTCTAGCTCTTTAAATCTCGATGTGATTCACGTAGTTATGTGGTTTTATCTCATGTGATTTGAATTTATTGTCCTACAGACATATACAGACACTGCTGATGATCAGTGCTGACCTTTTTGTGCTGCTTTTTGTGACTTGTGCTTGGACCCCTCTTGTTGCAGGTATATTATTATGTTATGATTATATATTATATTACAGGGAGAAAATCTTATTTTTCTCCAGTATTGTGTGGCACTAAAGGGCATGTGTTATGTTTATTTAATTGAATTTTATTTATTGATTTTGCACATTGTGAGCTGTATTTTATTGAAGAATGAGTCTTGTTCCTACCACCGAGCAGAGGAGAGTAAATCTAACCTCGTTGACTTTAACTGATTGGCCTGTTTGCAATCACAATTAGAATCTCAATCAAATCTTAATCAAACACAATAAAGATTTGGAGAAAGACGTCACATCTCTTCAACAATCAGGAGCCACACTCAAAGAAAACAAAAGACTCGTTCATTTACAAATGATACTCCCTCAAATGAATTATGCAACAAATTTTTAACTCACAAACCACACACCTAGTTTCAGCAATTCAGCGGTTGGGGGAATTTGGGAAACTGTGGGAGAGGGAAATAAAATAGAGAGAAATTGGAAGATTTCTCACTAAAAGAGAGCAGACCAAAGACGTGGAGAAAATGCAAAAATAGGGACAAAAATTCATGAGATAAAGATTTTGTTAGGGAAAGTTATAAGGTGTGAACCTTCACTGGTCTCACGATTTGACTGGATTACGATTATCATGTCAATGATTCGATCACCATGCATCAATTTTTCAACTCCACTTCACACTACACGCAGATTGGACATGGATGGCAGATTGGCCAGCCGGGGTTACTACTGGGATGTTCTTTTTAACTAGAATTTTTATGCCGTAGCAAGAAAATCACCAAGCAATGTCATTATGACATAATCCAGTGGTTTTCAACTTTCAATAATTAAATGTAAATAAAAAATAGTAATTTTTAAAAAAGGGATTTCAGTAGTAAAAACTGGTTTGCATGTCACAGATCACCTGCAATGCCGCTGTGGAGCACTAATCGATTATGTGATTAAATTAAACACCCTTATCATTCACAGGTAACAAATCTGAAATAAGAGAAATGAATAACTAGTCCTTTTCTGATTCAGATTTTGCAGCTTGAACCATAAGTTGCAGAAAGCTGAAGTTTTCAGGGTAAGTAGGAATGGTGTACATGTCAGCCTAGGCCGGAGTGATCAGCCTATAATTGGCACTATGGCAAAGAAAAAATGTGTTTTGATCTACAGGGGCACTAACACGCTTCATAAATTTTTGTGATGTGATAATAGAGTTTTTATAATTTACATGAAAACCACCCAGTCCTTATATGAACACTGTTAGAGGTTAGTGGCACCAAATGCTAAATGCTTATATCTCAAGAGCCGTAATTTGGTTTAAACTATACTATTCAAACAATAGGGGGCACTAAACACTACATAAATTTATGCAATGTCTTAATAGATTTTTGCAAATTTTGACTTTTTTGACACTCTGACTGCTTTCTTCGAGGCTTACTGTATCAGCTGCTATTGTGCTGCTTTTGGCGACTTTTGCTTGGACCCCGCTTGTGGCTATATTGATTATAATGACTGTGTGTTTTCCATTATTTCCTTTCTTTTGGTTTGGTTTCGGACACAAATATCGGAAAAGGTTTTGTTTTTTGGTTTTAACTGAAAGTCAAATGAAGGAGTGATGATTTGGAGGTGTGTGGAAGTTGGGAGAGTAGTGAAAGTCAGCATTAGCGGTGGCGGCGTTGGTGCTGCTGTTGCTGGTGAGTTTCCTCGGCGGAGTCGGGTAAAGCGGGTGAAGTGTGTGTGAAGCGGGGCAGCGTGACCCCGGAACAGATGGTGTGTGTCACAGCGAGGGCACAGCGGCTCCAACAGCACCGATCAGCGAGGCACACACACACACACACACACACACACACGTACACACACACAAACCTCTTTGCCAGGAGGATAGAAGGAGAAGTGTGTAACTACCATAACATGTCTGCAGAAGTTGAGTGTGTATTGGTGTGTGTGTAGATGAGTGTGTGTCGGGTTTTTATGTGATTGTGAGGACCTGATCGTCCTCTAAAAATAGAAAAGATAGAGATTTTTTATTACTTTTTATCATGAAAAGTTTGTTTGGTATTAATTTTAATTGTAGTAGTAATTAGTAATTAATTTAGTAATAATGAGTTAGACAAGCTTGTTCATAATGATAGCAAAATGCTGGGGTGTGTGTGTGTGTGTGTGTATCAGATTTTAATGTGGTTGTGAGGACCTGATTATTTCCTGACAGATATATAATTTAAATTTGTCAGATTTTTAGTGGCTTTATTATCAGGATGAGTACCATTTTGCAAAAAAAAAACTATGTTCTGAAAGTCTAAAAGATTTGTTTTTGGTTTCTGAAGTTATGTTTGGTATAAACTGTAATTATAGCATTAATTACATCTAGTAATTATGGGTGTCAGAAAAGGTGCTGACAAAGATAGCAAAATGCAGTTGTGTGTGTGTGTGTGTGTGTGTCTACATCTGTGTGTGTGTGTGTGTGTGTTTGCATTTACACAGTTAATTTCCCCTGGTGCTGCTCACAGATGGCCAACATTAAGCTTCACAATAATCTCATCTGGTTAAAAAGGAAAAGCGTCTCGACGCGCCTCCAGCCTCCCTCTGCGAAAAATACATAAAAAGAAAGTTTTGCTGCTGGGGTTGCAGTGGCAAACAGGTGGGAGTGTGCTTCTTCGCTGCTTAGCTGCACAGGGTCAGAACTAGGCGTGAAAAACAGAAAATCTCATCCAGCCACAAATCAACAAGAAGTTGGAAATAGTTGTAGTTGAAAATAATAGAGCAAATATATCATATATATATATATGATTATACATATATCACACTGTAAAAGTATGTGTTCAACACCCTCAGCTGAGTAAGATGTGCAGCAGACATCTCTGACAGCTTCCCAGTGAAGGTGTGCTGGTGTGCATCAGGGTGGGGCGCTAACGCCTTTGCTGTTCATCCTCATCATGGATACCGCCACACGGGACCTACCAACCAACATCCCATGGAAACTGTTCTGTGAAGACGACGTCACACTTGCTGATACCGTCAAAGGACAACAGCAACGTCAGGTCCAGGCTTGGAACGACCGTCTCAGTCGGTTCGGTCCCACCACCAAGAAGACCAACTGCTTGAACAACCCAAACTGGGAGAAGTGAAGACTCAACCACGAAGGAGCAGTGGGCAGCTTGGTTCCTGCTCAGTACACTTGTTACCCAACCAAAGGAGAAGCACAAAAGCTATACGTACACAAAAGTTATAGGATGGTACTTTTTTGGGATGCAGTGAGTTTTATTATTTCAGATGAAGCTCCGCTCTGACAGCTGGTGTGATGCCATGTGATGCTGTGAGAGCAACACACACACCAGCAGTACATTCATGCTCATTAACACGGTAACAGCATGAGGTCGTGTCAGGGCTCAGCGAGTGTCCAGCTTCTTCTGCAACTTGACCTTCACGCTTCAGCTCTCTCGAGGCTTCACGCTTCCAAATCTCACAATCATCGTGGCCAAATTCCATACCGAGCTCCACATTTACATCATTGTCCTTCTCCTCCGTCGTCCTGACGACAAGCAACCCATATGAAATCAGTATGGCTCATATATGCTATTTTCTTACCTAGTTACAATTAGTATCGTTTTTGTTGAGTGCCAAGCACATATAGAAGTTTCTATAGCTTTTGTTGTTCCCCTTTGGTTGGGTACCAAGGTAAATGTGCAAGAATCAAGAACCAAAATGTCTATCTATCCATCTATATCTGTGTTATATATATATAATCTATATAACCTATAAACAGTGAAAAGTGCTTTATTGCCTTATTCTTTGATAAAAACATTAACTTACTGTGTTTTCTTCATTTCTACAGGGTTGGGATTAGGTATCGCAAATTTAGGAACAAGTCTTAATATTGGTAAAATATTGTTGAATGAGGCACATGTTTAAAGTGTGTTACGTAACATTATCATCACACTGTTGCAAATTTAAATTCTTTGATCAACATTTGCCAAAGTTAGAGACAAAGCTACAGAGCTCCTCTTTTGGTATATGTGTTTGTCAACTTTTACTCCCGCTTGATTTGTGGGGTTTGGATATGGACGTATAAAAAGTGCCCAAAGAGCTGATGATTATTAATTAATCACTGCAGTAATTGCTTGATTGGCTGAGTAGGTATTCTCCGTCTCATTACTCAATTATCAAGATAATTGATTGCTATTTGCGCTTTCAAAACAGAACGGAGCAGAGAAGTGCAGAGCTGCTGACTGACGTATGACATAAAAATGATGTCTTTTTAATATATTTTTGGCAGAAAAATGTTTGGGTCAGTTTAAAAAACCTTGAGTTGCCCTAAGAGCAGACTTTTAGATGATAGCAACCTCTACTGCTTTATTTCAGTCACATGCATAAGGCATAACACACACACACACATTTACATGGACATGTTGGGAAATGCAGGAGAGGACACTGGCCAGAAAGACTGATCTTTAAATCCCATTTGTCTTGAGGGATTGCCTTCCCTATTCTTATGCTAAAAAGAGACAGAGACAGAGAGAGAAATAGAGAAGGTTTAGATAGGGGGATAAAGATGAAGAGAGACATCAGGATGAAAGAAAAAGGGAGAGAGAAATATATACAGTATATTAGGGATGCAGCGGTTTCCGGTATCTTACCCTGGTGAACCGTGATCGTTCGGTGCGCCCGACATTAAACTATCATTTTTAAAACATGGTCATTGTGTACGCATTCTCAGTGATTAAAGTTCTCTGTCGCTATGACGGATTTAAAATGCGAACTTATTAAATGGTGATTATGCAGGATCGCCGCTCAGCTCTGTAAACATGCGCAGTGTGTTTGAGCCCTTACGGCTCTCACTAAAACGCCCCAGTTCAGTCAAATCTCTCCTTTTTTACAGGCTAAACTCATATTTTATGAGTCATTTATTGATATTTTGTAGTGTTTATTTCATTATTGTGACGTGGCGCTAAGTCACGGGTGAGGGATTGTGGGAAATGTAGTTCTCTTCCAGAAACGCCAAAAGCAGCTCATTTTATAGGCCAAAAGGAGTCCAAATTTGATAAGCACTTATTATCTTAGTTGTACATCACTTTTGGTCATCTGCAGATGTTTAAATCTGCTTTAGAAATAAATAGAAATAGTAAGAACAGTTTGGCTCTTAAATATTTGTAGCAATGCATTAAATCTGTTTTAAATCCACAACCGATTTCAAACTGTTCATCAACGCTTTAAAAATACACAAGTTTCTGCACAACTTCATCAAAAAAGGAAATCATAATGAATGCTGTGTAAAGAATTCCTGACTATTAATGACTCACATGCTGAGAAGTGAGATTGTGACGCACGGCGCTAAAGAAGGAAAAAATAACCTTGATCGATAAAAAAACATGTCCACTTCACAGTAAAATGTAGAATAATTAGCGCTGGGTGAAGAAAAGTGACAATTTCTCCAAAAGAGGGAAGAGGAAGAGCATTGAGTTTCATCGCTGAGGTGAGAAAATTTCATCCTCATTCTCCCTTGGCTCTGGCATTTTGATGCACCAACGAAAGGTCAAAATAGAAAATCAGGCCACTTTTTGCCAGTGGTTATTATGGTTTTAAGAAATAATAAAGATGATCAAAGTTTTAGAGTGAAAATAATAGTTGTTGTTTTTTTTTAATGCATTCAAAGTTTAATTGCTTTCTAATTACCTGGATTTGCTAAATATCATTTGATGCTAAATGTAGCTCAGACAGAATGAAGTCGTGCAGAATGTTTGCTGCTCTGGTTTTAAAAGCGTTGATGAACAATTTGAACTCGGTTGCTGTTTAAAAGCAGGTTTAATGCATTGTTGCAAATATTTAACTTTTAATATAATAGTAGTCAATATTTAACTATTTTTAGTACCTATATCTACAGTTTCAGCACTTTTATACTACATAAAGCTAAAACAATGATAAATATGTAAGAGAGAAATTTTGAATAAACATTTTTAATGTTGCTTAGGCTTTTCATGTTCCACTTATTTGTCATGTGGCATAAAACATGCATCGGTCTTGTCTCGGTCTCGTCTCGGTCTCAGCGCTTCAGAGTCTTGGTCTTGTCTCTGTCACAACACACTCTGGTCTCGGTCAGGACTTGGTCTCAGTTTAGGTCTTGACTACAACTCTAGTGTATATACAGTGTGATTATGTGAGAACTTTGGCAAATGTTGAGCCAAATCAAGTAATATTTATTTATGAAGCAGATTTAAGCAGCTGCAGTTGACCAAAAGTCATGAAGATAATGAGTGCTTATCAAAGTTGAGCAATTCTCAAAATGTGGCTGAAATATGCTGCAAAACTTCAAAATTGTTCAAAAAAGTTTAGGATTCGTTTTCTTAGAAAAGTTTCAAGTCCTGTTTGTAGCTCATGTATATGCAAGAGACGATGTAGAATATTAAATATATGTAAATTATTTAAGAAAATGTATATAAAATACATGTGTAAATTTTAAAAATATTGCATTTAAAGATGCCTTAACACTGCATCATACATGCGCATGAGCTTCATTCAGAACCGAGACTCATTTTATAGACCACACATAAGCCTCCAGCATATGCCTTTTTCATTTTAAATGCTTTTTATCATTTCAGAATGGAATGTCGTTCATCGCTCTGACACGCTGATGTGATGCAGTGCAATTGAGATCAAAAAACGCTGAGATTAAGTGTGAAAACCGGAAAAAATGAGGCACAAAAAACCCTGTTCAGGAAGAGAAAGAGGCACACAAATGCTTAAGTATGAAAAATATAGAGCATCGCTCATCTACAGCGCAAGTCTCTTTGCCAGTGTGTCATTTTTAAAGCGTGAGCTGAAACTTTAAACCTTCTCTAAAGGAAATCCAGCGTACACATTGGCATAAATCATCTCTGCTGCCACAGCGCCTGAGCAACAGAATTTATCATGTGTGAATGAGTCTAGAATTGTCAGAGCGCAATGAAAATCAGGGATTTAAACATGTAAACCTGAAAATAAACAAGATATTGATGTGCTCCCACAAGATAAATAACTTGTTCCCACAAGATAAATAATTTGGACACACAAGATAATTCCATGTATTGTTTTCCCATCAAACTTTTAACCTGCTGATCATTTTTGTGGAATATATATTAGCAATTTCAAGTTTTAGCATACCACAGGTTTTTACCTTTTTCCATTTTACTCATAGACTGCAGATTTTCTTGTTAAACATTGAACTGCCATTACACTGCCTCGTAACTCCATATTGTTATGATCATTTATGATGTCTGACGTTGTTCAATATCTGCTGTGCAGCTGCACTTGGCACTTTAAAAACATTGCACACTGCACTCATTGCACCTTTTCAATCCATCACACCTATTTTATGTCACAGTTTATTTTTCTTTTTTACCTCTTTCCCTTTATCTCCTTATTTCTAAGTCATTTTAAGGTTCTATTGTTATCCTTGTTATTTGATTGTTATTTTATTATTTTTACTTTTAAATTTTCTGCCTTAATTGCACAGTCAGAGAGCGGATCAGGACACATTTCACTGCATGTTGTACCTGTATCATTTGCATGTGACAAATAAAGAATCTTGAAATCCTGAAATCTTGGAAAAGTTGTTGAGTGGACAATTATCCAGGAAAATGTAAGTCTAATGAAGAAATTGTTTTCCTTTGTAACATTGAAAGCCTGTATAACAGTAACTGTCACTTAAAATCTCATGAAATATCTAAGACTAGTCTGATGTTTCACATGATAATGTGTTATAAGGTGTTTTGTAGGTTTGTATTGAGGAACAAAACAGGAGTTTAAACTTTTATTTTATACGATGCTTTATTTTCTCTGCAGGCTTTCATTTTTTACATCGGAAATACACACAAATACAAATTCAAGCTGATTAAATCATTAGGCTGCTTAATGTTGTGTTAATGAAACTGTACTTCTTGAAATCATTAACGTCATTACAGTTTATTAACACTGCGCAGTGAACGGGAATAATGAGCTGGAAGCCATATTCCCCTACTCTAAAAATATGACAGCACAACTTGATTATTAGCTGTTTTACAGCGTTTGCCTTTTTACCCAATTCAAAGAATATATTAATGATAAGAAAAGCTTTTTATATATGAACCAGAAAGAAACTGTAATACTTTAACAAGATAAAAAAAAATATTCATTAAGCTCATTAGTGCTGCGAACAACAGGAGAATTATTCCTGATGACTTTATTTGTTTATGAATTTACTTTACTTATTATTCTTTCAGTCAGAAAGAGACATTCCTGATGTTTCCTGGTTAAAGCTACAGTATTAATAAACATTTTACACTGCTCAACGTTTTGCGGGAATGATTGGTCAAACATTGCGGAAAAGTTGCGGTAATTGGTAGTAATAAATTTGCATTAACAGATGTGATCACGGCACCACAAAATCCTGGAGTGTCTGATGATTGTGAACACAGCACAGCAGACAGTGCACCACAATGAAACATGAGCTCTGCGTTTGAGCTGGGGAGCAGTGCTTGGGGACAGTACCTTTGCTCATGATTACCTCAGTGGTACCTTTACCGGTCTGGGATTTGAACCGACGACCTTTGGATCACAGGACCAACTCCCTTACCGTTACACTACCAACGACTCCCAAACGTGCTTTACTATTAAGAACTGCTTCTTTTTTAAAAGCACAGTACAACACAACATAGTAAAAATACGTTTTGTAATTACAGTATTTGTGCTTTAAATATCAAAATACAGTAAGATTGCTGTAAAAATACAGAGAATAACTGCTATGATACCAGTATTATACAATATATTTACAGTGACATTTTTACAGCAGTATTGGAAACGTCTGCTTTGTAAACGACCTTTTAGAATCAACCTGTCATAGTTACCTGACTACGTCATTTTAGCAACATATCCCATAAAGGTGTAGGGAGCATTGGGAACATTACAAGTACGCGTGAAGCGACTCTAAACATGAGGACGTAGTTTGTGCCAGTGGTGCCAGTTTGGAACGCTGCCGTCGGTTAAAGCAGCAGGTGTTTATGAATCATCATATCAATAGCGAGCGACCTCACGACCCGCAGGTTCAAAGTTGGACGTGAAACACGAACTCCATCAGCTTTAATTACACAAACAAGAGCCATCGAGCTACGCTACAGTCATGAATCACAGCAGCAGCCGTGTTTCAACCAAAACATCCCACTGTGCAGCTGCACAACCAGACCGCCTCCAGCCAGGGGCTATTGTTAAAATATTTCTAAAATTAAAACAAAATTTAACCACTTTTAGTTCTGCACTTGGAATGCAATTCTAACAAAGTGATATAATAAAGGTCTGAAACTACTAAATAAGCATCTCATGGCTATAGTGTAAAACTTGTAAAGTGTAATATTGCAATATTAATATTGTTACAGTTGACATGCATCATTCTGTTGTAATGTCTGTTAATTGTAACACTCTATTTCTTGCTGTCTAATAATTTTGTTACAATTTACATAATAATATCTAATCTGGGAATGTAATTTTAAAAAAAAGTAACATAATAAAGGTCTTAAACTGCTAAATGAGCACCTCATGAACATGTAAATTGTAATATTGTATAATATTGTTACAACTGACTTTCTGACTGTTAACGTCTTTTAATTTGTAATATTCTGTCTGCTACTGTCTTATAATGTAATTTTATTATAATTTACATTGTATGTGAAATGTAACTGTAACATGAACTGTTTATGAACTGTAAACTTGTAATATTTTTTTCCTGCTGTCTAATATTAGTGATTTTTTAGGTGATTATTTGTCATTGTGAACACGGCACAGCACACAGTGCACCACAGCCAAATCTGACCTCTGCATTTGACCCATCAGTGAAGGAGCAGTGGGCAGCTGATATGGCGCGCCCAGGGAGCAGTGCTTTGGGACAGTACCTTGCTCATGAGCACCTCAGTGGTACCTTTACTGGTCCACCAACAACCTTCCGAGTATGTTGTGAACGCCCTAAACAGTACGCTACCATAAATGTAAACTATGCTTTTGGAAAATGCACCCCAGATTTTCATATGAATTCTCATTACCTCTAAAGACTCCAGAGTTTTGTTGGCTGTTGAACAAATTCAGAGTAATCATTACATTTTATCAACAACAATTCTGGCAAAAATGCCAGACTACAACTGGGAACACAACCAACAGACTTTAAGGAAGAAACGGCATTGAAGGCATCAGAATTAGGCCCGAGGCTGGTACAGAATAAAAAATAAATGTCCTCTAGAGGTCTAAATGCCATTGTAAAATGCCAATTACAGAGAGCACTCACTACAATGCAGAGCGAGGTTGGTCCGAGTCCCAGAGTCACCTCTGAGGGACTCGAGATCACCACCACGGCGTGTAACGCGCCATGCGTGTTTAATTAATCTGGCCGCTGATTAGAGAGAGGGAAAAAAAAGGATATAACAGCATGCTGGGGATTAATTCAGACAACAAGCCCTCGGCCCCCGTGCTGCCAAAAAATCCATTAGTATTAATATCACATGCAGACTGCCAACAGCGACACGTCCATGTGGCGCACATTTACAAAAGCGGGCACAACCGAGGCTTCCAGGACGGCAGAAAGTTCTCACAAAATATGGAGTTTAATCTCCAAAAGTCTTAGAAGGACATTAACCTTTTGGGACATATTTGAGCATTCTGCTAAACCTTTTATTTATTGGCTTGTATTTTTGGAATATCATATGCTACACATACTATATGGATTTGTTCAGAAGACTCAGAGCTACATGTTTATGTGTGTATATGAAAATAGCAAGACAATGATGATTTCATCCTTTTTATTCTTACAGCCCTAAGAGAATTTTCCTACCTTTGTTTTCAGGTTTATTCTAGTGTGTGTGTGTGTGTGTGTGTGTGTGTGTGTGTGTGTGTGTGTGTGTAGAAGGTCTCCATACATGCTTTATGTTGTTGTGTTCAGGACGTCCTGCACTACTCGATGGCTTAGAGCTGTGTAGAACAATAAGGTTAGCGCAGATGGAAACACTTCTTTATCCATCTGGATATAGAATAAATTATTTGATAACAAATAATGCATTTTTCTATATTGATTTAATCATATTGATTACTCTCTAACAAAAAACAACATTTCTGATCAATTGAAAATGAAGAAATACTGACGTTTTGGGTCATTTTGAGCCTATAAAATCAGCTGCCTTTGGCCTTTCTGGGAGAGAACTACATTTCCCACAATCCCCGTGCACAAATATCAAGTAAATGGCCATACTGAATGTTATTTATCAGCTAAAATATAAGTTTTGTCTGTAATAAATGGGAAGATTTGACTGAACTGAAACTCTTTACCGAATGTTGGACGGTCGGGTGTGCGCACAAACTCAGCACACATTTACATCGCAAAAATGTCACTTATGCGTTCTTACGTAATTCTGTTTTTGTACACAGAATTACTTAGAAATAAGCAAGTTGAAAGTCGTGTGATTCCGACGGTATGTGTGTGGTTTATTTAAACTTATTGAAAATTGCATTGGTCGACGTTGTAAGGTTAATGAGCAACATTTTTCGGTGCAGGTGGTAATATAAAGGTTACGGTCCTGTAAAGTTCCAGTACAATTTTTGTCATAGAGGTATATAACATTTACAAGCTGGGGCATTCTATAGCTTATTATAATGAAAAATATAGTAATTTTGGCATAAGGAAATGAGCCGATCTCTGTAATACAGTCAGATATACTTGGAATGTAGATGAGCGCATCAGGTAAGTTACGCTGTAAAAGATGATTTGATCATGTTAACATTTACTCTGACTTAAAACAATCATTTCTGCAATTTCAACTAACTTTTATGAGTTTTCATAACTATGTTTAAGAATGAATGTGTTACTGCGCCTTGAGGAACTGTATATATAAATTTGCAAAATTGAAATAGTAATATGTTGTGGTTGTTTCCAGTAATATAAAAAAATCCTACAGATAAATCAGATAGAACTTTACATCCTACATGAATGTTATATTTGATTTATCTGTACGATGTTTTATACTACTGGAAACAACCACAATATATTACTATTTCAGTTTTGCAACTTTATGCAGTACTGTGCAAAAGTTTTAGGCAGGTGTGAAAAAATGCTGTCAACAAAGAATGCTTTCAAAAATGGAAGTGTTAATCATTTATTTTCATCAATCAACAAAATGCAGTGAATGAACAAAAGAGAAATCTAAATCAAATCAATATTTGGTGTGACCACCCTTTGCCTTCAAAACAGCATCAATTCTTCTAGGTACACTTGCACACAGTTTTTGAAGGAACTCGGCTGGTAGGTTGTTCCAAACATCTTGGAGAACTAACCACAGATCTATAATCCTATAATCCTACAAAATAATATAATGACTATAATCCCATAAAATAATATAATGACTATAATCCTACAAAAATAATATAATGACTATAATCCTACAAAATAATATAATGACTATAATCCTACAAAATAATATAATGACTATAATCCTCTACAAAATAATATCATGACTATAATCCTCACAAAAATAATATCATGACTATAATCCTACAAAATAATAGAGCACGACTATAATCCTACAAAATAATATAACGACTATAGTCCTACAAAATAATATATACTGACTATAATCCTACAAATAATATAATGACTATAAAGAACTGACCACAGATCTATAATCCTATAATCCTACAAAATAATATAATGACTATAATCCTACAAAATAATATAATGACTATAATCCTACAAAATAATATAATGACTATAATCCTACAAAATAATATCATGACTATAATCCTACAAAATAATATAATGACTATAATCCTACAAAATCCCTGACTTTGTGCAAGTGTACCTATAAGAACTGATGCTGGTTTGAAGGCAAAAGGTAGTAACACCAAATATTGATTTGATTTAGATTTTTCTTTTGTTCGCTCACTTTGCATTTTGTAAATTGATAAAAATAAACAATCATTATTTATATTTCTGAAAGCATTCTTTGTTTACAGCATTTTTTCACACCTGCCTAAAACTTTTGCACAGTACTGTATATCCAGGTAATCAGGCTGGTTGTTGTGTGTTGGGCAATTTGGTAATCACTGTGCATGAAAATTTAAGTTTTGACCTGTATAATGATAACTTTATTTGCAAGTTAAATTTTTGAGTAATATAGAGATCTATAATAATATAGCAAATGTAATTTTTATGCAGTATAATAATCATGGTTTTTGCCAGTTTTATATTTGGCAATAAAACAATCATCATGTTGCTAATTCTGATTCAACAGTGAACGATTTTTTAAAAGTTAGTCAATATTTGCCAAAATTATGGGCAAAAGTACAGACTTACAGAATGCGTAAGAAAATTGGTTCCTCAACTCATTACATTTTTCCATCTCAAAACTTCAAGGCAGACAGACGATTTCCATGTGACTAACAGAATTCAAGTTAATGGTGCCACATTAGTAGTGACTGAGCTCAGATCAATATTTCCAGTTACAGCAGCACCCTTTAATAGAAAAGTAGAAGAAAAACTTAGCATGAATTTATCCATTTTTATGAAGCTGGATATTTCCACTCTTGCTGGGAACGGCCAAATTTATACAGTTCCTGCCTTTGTCTGAACAAAATAAGACTCATGCCAACATTTCTCCAAAGCCAGCTCTGTGTCTCCAAGCAATTATTTCAAGTGCACTCAATCCACCAAACTGGTGCGAGCTCTCTTCTGCTGAATAAAAATCGGTGCTACATTACCATTTTCTTTTTTTCAAAAATCACCTAAACTCACCAGCGCCACCTACATCTGCAGTGGTGTTACTATAAGTGTAACGCATTACAATGCAGAGACAGCAATATTGGAATGGAACCAATTACTTTGTAATTACATTTCGGATGTGACTTACCCAACACTATATTTCACTGTCATGGTGTAAGTACTGTGTTCAGTGATCTAATCTTATCATCTGGTTGTACCTGTAAAGCAAGGTTAAAAAATCATCAGAAATGTTGCCTTCTTTCAAGCTTCATCACCACGGCTCACCACTGGAGGATTTTTCTGGTTTATTTTTACGTTTTATTCCCCGCTAATGGAGCGGACATTAATCCAGTGTCTGACCTTCCTAATGACCACTACAGCAGACGCTGCAAGTCAGGGTTTATTGGGGGATATTTATAGCGAGTGCATTTTGAGCCTGAACGATGATCAGCGTTAATGAGTCTGATCCCCCTTCACATGCGCCCAAACAGTAATGTACGGAGGATGCTAAAGGGGTAAGTGAGGGAGGAGAAGGAGAATTTTCATGTGCTCATGAGAAATTACGCAGTGGCCTTGAGATGCAGGGAGTAAGTTCTCATGCTCATGTGAAAACGTCTCGTGGGATTGGGCTACTTTATCTGGAAATTGCAGTACTTTCTCGTGACTTTCTTCTTGTGAGCACACAATGTTTTTTAGTGAGAACACAATACGCTCTCATGCAGACATGATACTTTCTGGTAAGCATTGCATTACTTTTTTCATAAGCAAACAATACTTTCTCATGAGCAAGCAATACTTTCTTGACAGCCCAAAATTTTTTTCTCGTGAGCATATGTTGCTTTGTTGTGAGCACGCAAACCTTTCTTGTGAGCATCTTAAAACTTACTCATGTGCAAGAGATAATTTTTTTATGAGCATGTGACACTTTTCCCCAAGCAAGTGTTGGAAAAGTACCATGAGCGCAAATTATTTTCTCATGAGCATTGGTTAATTTATTGTGAGCACACATTGCTTTCTCATGAGCACTAAAAATTTCTCATGCACACTTTCTTGTGAGCATGTAATACTTCCCAAAGAGCAAGCAACACTTTCATGTGAGCACAATATTTTCTCATGAGGATGTGAAACTTACTCGTGAACATGCAAAATTTCCTCGTGAGCATGCAAAACTTTCTCAGTTCATTCTCGTGAACACACCACACTTTCTTATGCAAATACCGTCTCATGAGCATGCAGTACTTTCTCATGAGATTTCAACACTTCCATGTGAGCACACAAAATTGACATTTTTTCCCCCTCATGTGTCCAGTTGCGATCCTGGAGGGCCGGTCTCCTGGAGGCTGTTCATCATCGCTGGGGAGTCAATTCCGGTGAGCTTCTCCCTGAGACAAAGTGTCAATGTTGTGAACTCAAGTATGATGGAAAACCTGCAGGATCCCGACCCTCCTTGCCCGGAACTTGAACGTGAGGTTCTGCAGAAATGTGCTGTTTTCAACTGTAAGTAAAAGAAATCTGCAAAAACATGACCGAAAATCCTCAGCTTTCCCTCTTACCCATTGGTCTTTTATTCTACTGAGCCTTGAGCAACGAGACTCGGAATGCAAAGTGAAAAACGCTCCCGGATTTCACGTCCGCCGCGAAATAACTCTTTTGTCTGCGCAAATGTGGCAAACGGCTCAAGAAAAAGTGCAGGGAATTATCTAAATGGACACAGTAAGTACTCTGTCATTTCACTGCTCCAAATGACAACCTGCTTTTTTCTCACGGTTCAGCACATGGCATGGGTAGTGCTTTATTTGATATTTTTTTCTTTTTAAAGATTTGCCCAGCTGTCTGAACTCGTCTTCTGCCAGAAATTAAATGGCTTTCTGGTGGCTTCTGGTAATGACGAGGGCTGATGCTCGCAACGCCGGTACAGATCGATCCCAGAATGTTCCAGGCAGGTCATGAGTGTCACAGGTGACTTCTTGAGAACATTGTGTGAGAATTATCAGGTAAAGCAGGACCACCTGGGAATGAAAACACTAGAGGCCTCAAGAAGGACTAAAAACCCCAAAAGCTACTTTTACATTTCTAACAGTGCACAAGACATGACACCCATCCAGCATGGTGTTAAGGTGTTAACTTTATTAGCAAAAAGTAAGATGAGACAATGACAAGCAAGACTTTACGATACATTCTCATGAACGTGCAAGACTTTCTCATGAGCATGCAATAGCAATAACATGAGACAATGCTGTGAAAAACTTTCTTGTGAGCATTGCTATACAAAACCAACAAATTCAAAATTTGGGTGCAAAAGTACAGTATAATCCAGAAACACGAAACAAAGGTCGGTAAAGGCTTAGTCTTTCAAAGCCTTTAAAGACTAAGACTAAATCTAAAGTACTTACCTCAATGAACAGCTTTTAAACACTGTCTCTGTTATTCACAATAAATTGAAATAAGCACAATTAAAGCAGACATCTACAGACAATAATGTTTGTTCAGAAACATTTAACAGCTAAGCTTGACTGCAGAAGTCTCCTGTGGCAGCTCGATCTGCTTTACATATTCTCACCATGCGGAAAGTCCGCTTTTCCAAAATTTTCAGCTGAATTATTTGGCAGGCTTCTTCTCACACTCCCAGATGTGTTCTTGGCTTGGGCATTTCTCTTGGATGCTGCAATCTGACTCCTTTTATGTCTCTTTTCCGCTACACCGGTGCCGGAGCTGAAACTCGTTGAACAGGCCAGAATGTCGACTGATTTAAGGGGCCCTAAGAGATGCGGTTATTCCCTTGGTGGATTACCAGAATCACATTTAGATAAATATTTTAAAAACATTCAATAAATTAGCTTCTGGTAATAAGGCTCTTTAGTAGTATTGATAATACAAATGCTATAATATCTATCAATAAAACTATACAATGAAGAATATTTAGTACATTACAGTACATTTAAAACCTGTAGAATGTTGTTTATTCTATATGTAGGGGTCCAAGCATGAAGTTCTTATGGATCACTCTTGTAATTTCTTCTGTTTCTTTATTATTATTATTATTATTATTATTATTATTATTCATTCATTCATTCATTCATTCATTCATTCATTCATTCTCCAAACCGCTGAATCCCAATCGGCAATCCCTTAGGTACTCGTGAGGAATGGATCAAATGCAGAGCTCATGAGTACTTAAGTGGTACCTTACCGGTTTGGGACTTGAACCGAAGTGAGTAAGTATTTGTCATTGTGAACACACCACAGCACACGGTGCACCACAACCACATGCAACATCTGCATTTGCCGTATCTGGTGGGGATGGTACCTTATGAGTACCTCAGTTTCCAGACCCGATACTCATGAGCAAGGTACCCAAGCACTGCTCGCCAAAAAACTGCCCACTGCTCCGTCATGGATGGGTCAAATATAGAGGTCGCATTTCATGGTGAATTGTGTGCGGTGCCGTGCTGTTTTCACAATAACAAATAATCACTCTATTAAATTCATCTTTTTATCCGTCTAGTTTTTCTCAGGTTTTCTTTCACTAAAACGCCCATACTACTGTAAACCTCAATTTACACCTGTGTGACTTCTTGCCTCGTTCGCGTTATCCTACACGACTTCCATTTCCTAATGACAATAAGAGTCTTTCTGCAGGGAGCAACTTGAGGTTAAGGTTGTTCTTTCGTTACTTTTTACGGCTTTAGCATAAATGGCGTTTAGCGGCGCACCATAGGTCACACAGTTTCCAGCATAGGCGCTGGGTTCATGGAAAAGGTTTTTTGCAGTCATGCTGCACCACAGGCACAATTTGAGACTTTTACTTTTTATTTCTGAAAGACGTTTTAAAACAGATGCTGTCATAAGAACATACACTTTGTTTTTATGCCATAACCTGCAACCCAGACTGGTCTCTTCCATTAGTAACAGGGGAGAACTGAATCATTCATACCTCTCTATTTGATGATTGAAGATATTAGAAGTTATCAGAATTTTTAGTCTGACAGCGTAGAACGAATCACACAGAGTCGGGCTTTGTGCCAGCAGCCAAGAATAAAACATGAAGTTTAAGAGTTTAGTAGAATCTATCTAAGACTTTTGTAGTTAGGGTCCAAGCATGAAGTTCATGTGGATTCCTTTGTCATTTGTTCTGTTTCTTTATTATTATTATTATTATTATTATTATTATTATTATTATTATTGTTATTATTATTATTATTATTATGATGAATTGTGCAGATTGAACCATAAGTCATATTTCCAGGGTAAATAGCAAGGCTGTGAAACTGACCATTTGCTGAAAATCGCCAGTGATTGGCTATAGCAAAAGAAAAAGCATTCTGACCTCTAGGGTGCGCTTAGAGGACATACATTCCTGGGATGTCATAAGACACTGTTAGAGATTAGGTTCCTCATTAACATGACTTATTGAAGCTGTCATAACAAAAAAGAACTTCCACTACCAAGTCACAAATTTGTTCTCTGATTGTGATATGATTAATGTAGTTCATCAAAATTATGGAAGAGGGAAATATATAATATTACTATTTGAACAATAGGAGGCACTAAAATGCTACCAAAATTCATGTGATAATTGTTTCATTTTTGGCTTTATTTTTCTAATTGTGACTAACTGCATCAGCTGCTGTTATGCTGCTTTTGTAGCTATTAATATTTGGACCCTCCTTATTGCGCTTGTGGCTAAATTTGTATTTATATTTATTTAAATTAAAATTTTCCTCTGCATTTGTAAATTTGAACACCTTAAAGTCATGTTACAATATTATAAATGTCTCCACTCCAAGTGTAAATTTGAATGTGTCAACCACAAATTAAAATACAAAAATGTTAATCTAAATCCTAGTCAATCCTTAATCCGACAATCACAAGTGGTGACTTTTAACTAACAAGCGTAAACTCTGATTGTGAGTGAGAGATTAATAATTAAAATTGATGATAAACTCATCAGTATCATTATTATTTTTTGTCTCTGAATTTTTAGCCTGATTACAGTCACTAACACAGTTAATGAAAGAAAAGTTCTGGTTGGATATTTAATATTTATGAAAAGACAGTAGTATAGCTCTAGGCCAGAATGGTTGAGGGAATTAGATTTAAATATATTTAAAGCCCTTAATTCCTACATAAAATATAGGGCAAGCTAGACGCCCACGTTTTATCCAGCCTGCAGTTCAAATTCATCCTCAGAAGTATTATAAAGGTTGTGAAAAACAACTGCCACAAATTTGTAAAATCAACAGTGTCGTATATATAAATTCATTTTCATTGTAATAATACACAACAATTTAAACACACATGTATATATATATATACTAATGCTACACAAAAGGTTTGTCTGAAATCTGCCAAAGTTACATTTGCATATACATGAGCGACATATTCTCAAGGTCAACCTCTCGCCTAGAGTAACACTTCAACACACTTCAATGATAAGAGCAAAATGCGTTCATACAAGTGACACATTAAACAGACGTACCAAACATATAATGCCAAATTTTTTCATTCTAAATGCAATACTGAAACTACATAGTTCCTGCAAAGCTTCAAACTACAGCACATCTGATGCAACTGATAAGCCAAATTTGCAATGGGTTTAAAGGTGAGCTATTGGGAAATTCCCAAACTGGACACAATGCTGAGCACAAGCATCAGGGATGAAAAATGGTGATGTTATTACAGCATGGCTATTATCAAAGTCACCCTCGTCCCTAACACACTCGCTCATTTTTCATTTTTGTTTTTGAACATGCCCACTACACAATAAAGAAATGGAAATAACCTAGAAAATTTCACTTGAGTGAACAATAAAATGTTAATTTATGACCCAATTCCACATCAATTACAAGCTAAAGGAATGTTTTGAATGTGAAGTTCTTGGTCCCAGACACTTTTGTCACCGCTACATTTATTATTATATCATATATTGGTGATTATTATTACTCCAGACGTTTTTAACAGTTTCATATTTCAGGTTTTGGTAAAAAATAAAATAATCAGTTTTATAAATTGATTAAAACTGGTAAATCTGTATCAGTTCAGAGGTTCTCTGTGTTGACTAACATAACAATTACTATATGTAATTTAAATTACCATATAATAATAATAATAATAATAATAATAATAATAATAATAATAATAATAATAATAATAATAAACATTTCTTTTTTAACATTTAAAAGACTGTGGTCAATGCCACTTTGCTCCAGACAAAATGGTAACAATTTTTGGGGGGTTTAATTGTGTAATTAACATAATACTTTACTTTCTTTTGATGTTAATTTATGAGAAGATACACAACATTAGTAAAATTGAGTTTAGTAAATTGTCCATTTCTTCAGCAAATGTTGATTTTATTTAAATATCAAAATATTAATTTTTTCCACCTCTTGATGGCAAAATAAAGGAAGTAGAAATTTAATTTAAATAAATTATTGGAATATTTTGTGGCGTTAAGAAACAAAGATGATTTGTGAGTACAATGCTCCTCTTTTTGACTCACATTTTATTGATCCCAATGATTCTTTGCTCTGTATAAAATTTAAATGGTTACAGGTTTATTATTAATTAAACTAACAAATTATTTATCCACTTTCTTTTGTGAAATTCATCAAAGAGATTTTTACACATTGGGTAAAAACAAGCAAAATGTGAGTCAAAATTTTGTTTGTTTTATTGTTTTGTTTTCTGTAAATATTGAGATTTACTTCAATTTAAATTTCTTAAAATTACTCACAGTATAATACAACTTTCTGGTTAAACATTTAAAAGAAAGTGTTGAATAACCCTTTGCTTCAATTATGGTGGGGTTAATTGTGGGCATTGTGAACATTCTTTGTAACTTTTAATTGTAAAACAATTAACTTTTGTTGCCTTTTTGTCATGAATAGACATTTTATTTACGTTTTGTATAATTAAAAGGAAAATTAAATTGTTACTAATTCTTGTATTTTTGTAATATTTTGTAGCTATATATTTAAGGTGTGGAGGCCAGTATAATAATCACTTTGAGGCTAACTTAATTCTGAATGCAATTTTTTAAAATGAATATTTGCTAAAGTAATTGAAATTTACCTGCGGTGATATGTATCTTCTGTCATAAATTCATTAGATAAAATGGGTGTTAGTTTAAGCTTTTAAACTCTACCACATCAAACCTGCTTTCACTTCTTCACTTTTAAACTACATAAAGTTGGTAAAATATCGTGCTCTCTGGTAAATGAAGTGAAATCCTGTGTTATTAACTCCTCGGCTGGAAACTTGCCCCTGAATTTTTCCCCCTCCCTTTCTTCTTGTCGCTCGTCACCCCTCAACACAAAGGCAAATCAGATGAGAAAATGAAAAGGGAAGAACAAAAGACTTTTTGTTCGAAGGCGAACAACGATAATAAAATCATTTTAGAGCCAGTGGGGCTGATTGACCTCAAAGACCAGACACAAACAAAAGCTGACTCATTATTTCCAACTGATGAAGCACTTTATAATCATCAGATTAAGAAAGGCTGTCTAATCTCAACTCGATTGAGAAAATACTAGAAAGAAAGGTTGAATTTATTAAATACTTAAGAAAGACAGTCTAATTATAAGTGGATATAAAAAGAATATTAAAATACTGATTTTGTGATGCAAGTGTGTGATATTCTGCCTCATATATATTCTTTGTGCCAGATAAAATGTTAACTTGTTTTGTTTGTTATTAATTAAACCTAACACATTATTTATCCTTTCTTTCTATCTGAATTTACAACAGGATGCACAACACTGCATAAAACCTAAGTACTTGAGCCACAAATAAAGTTGTGAAAGTTTGCTCATTTTGATAAATATTGGCAATTTTATTTGCCTTCACACAGATCAAAATATTAATTAATCCTAAAATTACTCACAGTAATAAGTAATCTTATTTTTTACAAACGAATACAATAGAATACATCACAAAATTATTTGATTTGTTTGTATATCCAATGTAATCTTACTCGAAACTATAGGACAGTAATTGAACATTTTTAAGCAGTGCTTGGAGACGGTACCTTGCTCATGAGTACCTCAGTGGTACCTTTTCTCACGAGGTGCCCCTCGTGCAGAGGTGTGCAAAGTTGCTAACTTCATTACTTAAGTGAAAGTAATGTCAGTAGTCAAATGCTACTCCAATACAGTGAAAGTCGTACAGTCAAATTTTTACTTAAGTTAAAGTACTGAAGTACTTGTTTTAAAAAAATACTTAAGTATTAAAAGTACATCTTCTTTCACCACATTGTTGCATTATTGCCTGCTTGTACAAAAACCTAATGCTACCTCTGTTAAGCTTGTAGAAGCTGTGAGAATAAGAACTGGTAGAATGTTACAGATAAAACACAACCCTGAACTCATAAAAGAAAACCAGGCATTAGTTTATTTTGGTAATTAATTGACTAAATAAGAAGACTACAGAAAAGATTACACCCCACAAAACAGCATGGTAGTGTTCTGACACAGCTCTGGCAGTAGCGCACATATATATGTATGTTAATCAGGAGGAACAGTGCAGTAGCTGTTTTAATGAACGAAAACAGCAGAACTGTGTGAACTTGGTTTTATAGTTACAGTCTACAGGCATGGCGTAACCCTACTGATTACTGATAGACTGTCACCTGCCAACAACCAAGTCATAAGTTTCGAAATAACATACTACTCAAGTGAAGTACAGATACTCAAAAACCCTACTTAAGTACAGTACTCAAGTAAATGCACTTAGTTACTGTCCGCCTCTGCCCTCTTGGTGTACATTTCTACTTTGACTATTAAAATTTTCGTTTTTTCTCTGAAGCCAAATAAAGGCACTTGTATCTGCATGTGTTTTTGTTTTATTTTGACTCATCGTCTGCTATGTTGTTGATGAGATGAAAGATAACATAGCGCCGCAATCTGCATAACACCCAGAAAATCTAAGCCCCCATCAGCACAGCTGAAAGTGTAATGCATGTCTTCAATATGCACGGTATAATTTCGCTACCGCGAGAGCCCGTTAACTCCGCCTCAGGTCAGCATCAAAATGAAACAGTAAACAAAGCGCTGAGCGGGGGAGGGGGCAGAGAGGCTGGAAACTTCGTTACACCGCATCACTTTTTTCTCTTTTTGCTTTTCCTTTTCATCAGGCTCTACCTTGAGCTCGTTTGAGCAAAAATATGCTTTTGGTTTTACCGTCAAAACACTGCAGATCAAGATAGCTGCTGATTGTTCTAGTGAATGCTGGTCAAAATAAAACTGAATATGGAACTCCAAAATGTTCAAAATTAAGTAAGTAAATAGGTCATTATTAAATGAATAACCATGAATAAATAAGAGGCATATGAACAATGAGTCCGTGAAACAACTGAACACGTTTAGAAATACAGCTCATTATTATGAAATATATTGCATTCTGCTTAAAAACCAGTTTATTATTGTGAAATATTATTTCATGATCATTATTTATTATTGCCTTTTTATTTAAATTCAGCAGTTTTTATTCCAGAACAACCTGGCATTTTTTCCGATGCTCAATTTATTTCATAATGCAACTTTATCGCTGCAGCCTCCTAGCGAAAGGTCCTGAGTTGAGCCCTGGGTCGGTCGTTTAGCCTTGCTGTGTGAGTTGTACTCCCATATTTGATGGGTTTCACTCCGGCTGCTCCTGTTTCCTCCCCAGGAGAGATGCATATTCTAAACTTTATATGTGTTAGACACTTTGGAGGATTCTGAGGAAAGATTTTCAGAACTAGAGTTTGCAAAACTCACTCATTTTTAGGTTTCATTTTTTTTTATTTTTATCCAGCTGCTTCATGGGCAGATGATTAGCAGCTTGAGCTGATACAGAGTGTGTGAGAAAAACTGACCTGAGTATTATGGAGTAGAGGCAAGGGTGGGAATGTGCTGAAGAAACCAGTGTCATCTAGATGAGGTTAGAGCTCCTGAGTTTGGGGAAACATTTAGGATCCAAGTGTTGTATAAAGAAATTTTTATCCAAGCGTTTTTAAGCTGAGAAATTCAAATTTCAACATATTCAAAATTTGTCAGTTATACAAGTACACCATGTACTGAAATGTGCCCTGAGTTGAGCGTGAGACTGTACAATAACATTTACAAATACAGTGGTATCTCATATTCAAACTTAATCCATTTAAGCAAGTTATTTTCCACATAGAATCAATTAAAAAAAAATGAAAAAATGAATCAGTTCGGCCCCCAAAAATGCATCAACATGAAGGTTCTTCACTGAAAGGCTACAAAATAAATGGTGGAATTCGGCTTTAATGTTAATAAATACTGTTTGAGTGACAATTGTTTCACTTGTTTCAAAAATACCATGCTCTGTGTAATTTTGCTGTTTTCCCTATAAAACATGATGCAAGCGCTTGGTTCGTCTTCCAAAATGTCGTTCATACTCCAAGCTCGAAATTGGCCCAAAAAAATAGTTTTCACTCCAAAATGTTTGTAATCTAAGTGGTTTGGTTGTATAAATATAGAAGCATATCTCGAATAAACATTGCCATTCGCAACATTGCAACAGTTAAACATCACAGTTGAAGTGTGTGATACATCGATCTACAACGATATGTCGATTCAATAATCATTGAGGCCGTAGCATCAATCCAAAATGAAAACATCCGACATGATACTACAGCTGGGCAATATGACCTCAATATCAAAATCATGATTATTTCAACATTTTATCTCAATTACGATAGTTATCTCATAGTCTTCTGACAAAGTTTGTACTGTATAATTAACTTCTTAAAATTATCTTTTTCTAAGGAAAGAAAAGCATATCTTTGATTTTTAAAATTTTAAAACCCCTTAAAATAAGTTTAAGCATTTTAGTGATTTGGTTCGATTAATTTTCGATTAATACGCATAGACCTACCTCATACATATTGTAATCCCTCAACAAGCAAATCTGGAGATGTTAGTAAAATTGTGATAAGATATAGAATGGAAGTGATGGTGTAAAATCAGTATGTGATATCGTCTCATATTGATGTCTAGCTCCTAAATTAATCTGAATGAAAATGGTATCACGGTAGATTTTGTGATATAGGCAGACGTCGAATCGTTGTTCATTAAATCAATATCATATCGTATCATATCTTGATGATTTACACTCCTCTGCAGCAGAATATATATGTACCCCAAAGTTTCATCAGTTTACAATATTATATAGATGATTTTGGGTTTTGCAAGGTAGTATAGCCATGTTGAAGGTTTGGTGAGCAATATAATAATTACTTTGCAAATTTAATTCTGAATGTAGTGAAAAAAGAGATAACATTTAGGAAAGAGTAGTAAACAAAGTTACAAAACTTTTTGAAACCCGCAGTGTACTTTAAATTTCCTTTTAAACGTTTTAAAGAAAATAAATTACACCTTGCTTCCTGTTAGGGTTTAATTGCAGGGCTAGTTTTCCAGGAACAGGTTAAACTGTGTCTCGGAGCCCAAATTATAGTGTCACTAGAAATAGACTGTATAAAATACCCAGCTGGAACTGAAGAAACAGCAGCACCACATAATCCCCAAAACCACACGACTTTATCAAAAGGATATTCATAGTAATTAGAATAATGTGAGGCAGCAGAACTATAGTTGAATAAGTTAGGCAAGAAACATCAGTGATTCAGTCATACCAACATATCTCGTGCTTTTATTTACGTTTTGAGGGTAGGGCTCATTGATTTTATTGATATTTGTATTTTAAGTTTTTTCTTGGTATTTAAAATGTTTTAATGTATTGGTATTTTATATTTTTTTGGTATTTATTGTTTTTCTTGATATTAGTATTGATAGTTATCTGCCTTTTTTTTTGTTATATTGATTTTGATATTGGTATTTTAAATTTTTTTACATTTTACTGAAAATGGCAATGAAAATACAGGAAAATGACTGAAAATACATTTTTCTTGGTGTATATTGGTTTTATTGATATTTATATTGAGTATTTCCTTGTTTCTGTTATATTTGATGCTGATATTTTCTTTTTATTATTTATAATGTTTCTTGGCTTATTTATTGGGTTCATTAATATTAATATTTACATATATAACTTTTTGTTTTTGACTGATATTGGTACTTTTTTGCAGTTCTTAAAACAGAAATCAGACGTCTGTAGCCTCTTTGGCACTCTTAGACTTGAGCATGTGATATTTTATTTCTTATTTTCTCCTCTGCAGTTTTTGTGTCATGGGACAGATGGCCAGACTGAAAACCTTGGCTTCCGATCCTGAATACAAGAGCAGAAACATTTTCTCTGAACAATAGTTCTGCTCCTTCACTGACCGCTCTTACTCTTAAACCCCGCCCATAATTTTCCACAGGACTCTGGTATTCACCAATGTTTTCATATTCAAGATTTGTTTCAAGGTAAGAACAGAGTGTGTTGAATGCGTGTTTGTGCAAAACATTAGATTATTGGATTTTCTTGCATTCAACAGTCTCATAAGACATTTAAAATTATACAGTATTAATAGATTACATATACCTGAGGTTCTTTATCAGTACTAAAGGTTTATATCCTGGATTTTCACATTAATAAACACATTATCTTAATATTTAACTTTATTAGTATATTCACCTCATACATATCATATGACGAAAATTTGCTTTTTGTTTTGTTTATTAATTAAACTAACACATTATTTATCCACTTTCTTTCTATACGAATTTATGACAGAGAATGCACAACACTGCATAAAACTAAGTACACTGTGAGCCACAAATAAAGTTATGAAAGTTTGCTCATAAGTTTAGAACTCAATAAAAAGATATAACAATATAATAAGAACATAATCAAACATTTAAAAATTATGTTAAGATTAAAGGTGAAAAATAAAATATTACACAGTGTAAACGTACTGTAATATTCAGATTTTTAGTTCACTGTAAAAAATATTATTATTATTGGTATTATTATTATTATTATTATTATTATTATTATTATTATTATGTTAATATATTGAATAAATATTATTGACAAAATATTCATTCATTATTTATTTATGTATTTATGTAAATCAAAATACTTTTTTTCAATTTATTTTATTTATTTTTTCTTTATCTAAATATAATTTCTTTTCTTATGGTCAAATTTCATTTCCAGTCAGACAGCTGTAAGACATTTATATTAAAATATGAAATATAATCATATAAATGTGAAAAATTCATTCAGCAGTCACAGTACAAGAGGTCTTAGTTAACGTCTGAAATTGGTGAGAGTTGTGTTTGAAACACGAAACATTTTCACATTAAAACGTCTCTCGTTGCTGAATGAAAGTGGTTTATGAATCATCACCACGTCTGCACTCTCGCTCAAACAGACCTTTAAAAATAAAAGGTTGAGATGCGTTGTTATGGAACCGTTTCGACACCCACCATGTGTCAGATTGTGAATTGCAACCCAATTTTAGCTCATAATCCCTTTTTTCCCCTTCTCCAACGTGATGCATTCAGACAGGCTGCAGCCCCACTGCGATCAGACAAAAACATCAGGTGCCAGGGCATTCTTATTTTAATATTTATTTTTTATCTTATTTTTATGTTATTTTGCCAATCTTTTAAGATCTTTAATGCAAATAAAAATGACAGAAAACAAAACATCACCTGTGTATCCAATGTGCATCCATAATGTCTCTTGTACAGTCAGGTAGAATTGTGATGAAGGTTTATACAGCATCACTGACCTACTGTTCTTAAGGAGAAATTTCTCTTAATTTGAATTTATAAATTTTTCCTTTGTGTGAGTGATTATTTGTCATTGTGAACACAGAACAGCACACAGTGCACCACAACCAAATGTCACCTCTGCATTTGACCCACCCGTGTAGCATTTTTTGACAGCAGTGCTTGGGGACAGTGCCTTGCCCATGAGTACCTCAGTGGTCCAGAATTTGAACCAGTGACCCTTCAGTGTTAATTATATAATGCCACTATTTGAACAAAAGGGGCCGCTAAAACACTAAATAAATGTATGCAGCGTAAGTCGTACAAAACTGAAACTCAGTAAGTAGGGATAGTGTGCTTCTTAGCATTTAATGAAACGAGTAAAGGGGGTGCTAAAAATGCTACATAGATTTATGCAGTCTGATTCCAATTTTGCTTAATTTGGTATGAAAAAAGTTGTAGATGAGGGAAATATGCGCTAACACCTTATGTGTGGATACAATTAATGTAGTTATATGGTTTAATCTTGTCTCATAAACATCAGCATCAGCAGTGTGTGGGTGTGTGTCTATAACAGAGATCAGTGGTGATCAGTGTTGACCCTTTTGTACTGCTTTTTGCAACTTTTGCTTGGGCCCCTCTTGTTGCCGCTTGTGGCTATACTTCCTTTTGCTTTTCTTAAGAATTTTTAAAGAAAAAAATTAAGTAGATATTTCTTGAATGAGACGCAGTGAGTCCACAATCTGCAGACAAATGTGATTTATGATGATGGGGCAGTTGGTTCTGTAATGGTGAGGGCATTGGCCTTGTGATCGGAAGGTCACTGGTTCAAGTCCTGGACCGGTAAAGGTACCACTGAGATACTCATGAGCAAGGTTCCGTCCCCAAGGATGGACAACCTACCCACTGCTCCTTCACAATGCAGAGGTCACATGTGGTTGTGGTGCAGTGTGTGCTGTGTTCACAATGACAAATAATTACTCACACAAATTACATTCCTGAAATTTCAAATTCCTTGCACATTCCTTTTGTCCGTAAGAAAACAGATTTCTCTAATTCTCATCCTCACCTTTATAAATGCTGCCGAATCCTCAACTAGCTCTCTCAAAGATCAGGCCATTAAAGCGGCTGGTATCTCTTTGTAGCTGTGCATCCTCTGATCAATCACACTAATTGTGGTTTAATTGCCAGGTAACTGCCCTGAGAACGCGCCTCTTTATATAGTTAGCCGGTAAAAACCTGTTTGTCTGGCGGCTTAATTATCAACGAAATCCTGCAAATAAATCCTGTGACACATACGAAGGCGGGGAAGGCTCCCCGTTAAGGCGCCTCTAATTAAGCGGAGAGGTAATTATTTCGAAGGTGAATGAAGAGGAGGACGAAGAGATGGAGGAGGTTGAGGAGGAGGAATAGAACACAGCCACTTGTGGTAGACACTGACATTCAGCACATGGAAACGCTAAAGTGGGCAGACGATTGAAATGTTGAAATCAAAAAGATTGCAGCTGACAAGGGATGAATATTCCAATCTAGAGGAATATAATGAGGGTGACCTTTCTTTTTTAAATGACAATAAGAAGATGAAGTGAGAAGAAGAGCACACAAGTGCACAAGGGATTTTTAAAAAAAATCCAAATAAAAAGAAGACATGAAGACTAAATAATGAGAAACAAGAAGAAAAGCTCACAATGAGAGAGAAAACATGAAAAAGACACAATAAGAGGAAATAAGACAAAGAAACAGCAACAAGAAGCAAGAAGGCACAATGAGAAGAAGAAATAAGAAAACATAATGAGAAGAAAAAGAAGCAAGAAGAAAATATGGAAATGAGATGAGGAAACAAGATGAAACAAAAAGATGCAAGAAGTATAAGCAAGGAGAAACAAGAAGAAGAAGAGACCACAACAAGAAGAGGAAACAAGAAGAATTAGAAGAAGAAGAAGAACAAGAACAAGAACAGGAACAAGCACCAGAACAAGAAGAACAAGAAGAAGACACAATGAGACGTAAAAGCAAGGAAAGGTTTCTCACAATGAGAAGTACAAACAAGAAGCAGTTAGAGTACACAATGAGAAGAAGAAACATGGAGAAGAAGTAAGAAGATGACACAATGAGAAGAGGGAAAAAGAAACAAGAAGAAAAGGAGGAAATGACACGAAGAAACAAAAAGATGTAAGAAGCATAAGCAAGAAGAAACAAGAACAAACAAGACAGAATGAGATGAAGAAACAAGAGGAAGAACAAGAAGAAACAAGAAGAAGACACAATGAGAAGAGGAGGAGGAAGAAGAAAATACAGCCACTGACATTCAGCACATGAAAAACGTGAGCTGACAATTAAAATTATGAAATCAAAATGATTTTACCTGACAAAATATTAATTCTAATATAGTTATGAGCAAAGATACAGATACTTCCATTTTTTGACCCAGTAAAAAATAATTCCCAGAAATGTCCACAAATGCTGTTTATATTATGTTTAAAATTATTTTTTGTGTTATAGTGTAACTTTAAATGCAATAACAAAAATACAGTTAAACTCTGTTAATTATATAATTCTAAATGCAACAATAAGATTAAAATTGAAAATCAATCATTACTTGATCAGTGTAATAATAAACATTGCCATTAATGTCCACATGAGCTGTTTAGCCTGAAAAAAGTAAAAGCAGCAGAACTTTTATCTTTTTGGCCCGTGGAGTGTTTCTGACGGACCGGGATTGAGTGTTTTATATTCCAAATTTTTCAAATGCATTAATGAGGCTGGAGTGAGACAGGGGCAGGAATTTTGGAGTAATTTGGTTTGTGTTCGCTCATGCACACCCGAGTTCCACCATCACCTCTCTGTTTCTCACACACACACACACACACACACACACACCAATTAGTCATGGCAGAAAAAGAGAAAAATGTAAAACATTACAATTGGGAGTCGGTCTCTACACGGCAGGTCAGTGATCGCTAACGTCTGCTCGCTGCTCAAATTAGCGTGTCGGTGCGAATGGCAGCGTGACCCGGTTCAGTCTGGTCTGGTTTAGAAATCCCTTCATCCGAGTGGTGTTCTGTTGAAATATGCTACCCATCGAACTGTGCTGCTTAGCAAATCCACAATCTTGCAGTCTGTTTCCCCGCCCATAAATCCATGCTACATTAAAGTGCTGAGACTTTGGTTAACGGCAAGTAAAATATTGTAAATTCTTAATTATTGCACCTTTTGACCTGTAAATATTTGAACATCTGAGTAGAATATAGACAATATTGTTCAGCCTTTGTTATCTTTACAAACGTAGCTTTCAATAAATATGTGTGGACGCCTTAAAAATGTCTCAGCCATTTCTCTGGTAAAAATACAAATAAAAGTGATCTTTTATAGTTATAGTTTGTCATCAAAAACATTTAACTGTCAAAGATATACAATGTGAGAGAAAAAGAATTCTAGCAGCTGCTTTAGATTTTAGTATTAATCTTTAGTCACACTGAAGTAATTTCTGTCTTTCCTGGTTTAAGCGCAGTTTATTCAGAAGTTTATTTTTAGTGGTTTTTACTAAAAACATTTTAAAAAATGACTATAATGTGAAAGTGTCATGTAAAGTCTCATGATTTGATTCGATTACGATTATCATGTCAACAATTTGATACGATACAATATTTTTATGGATCACGATGTATCACGATTCATCCCCTCGATTTTTCTACATTACTTTACATTGTACGCAGATTGGGCATGGCATCTATCTATCTCTCTATCTATCTGTCTGTCTATCTGTTTGTCTGTCTGTTTGTCTGTCTGTCTGTCTGTCTCCTCCACTCTCTCTACTTCCCTCTTGCCCTTTCTCTCCCTCTCTACATCCCTCTATTTCTCTCTCTTTCTCCTGTCTTCCACACTGGCAGCGTATTTACACCCCATGGCACCATTAATCAATATTTGGAAGTGGTTTTGGGTCAATTTTGAGTTTTGGACCCACGACTTGGAACTCTGGCTCAGGCCCCTGGCTCGGCTTGGACCCCTGGCAGGATTTGGGCCCCTGGATGAGGCCGCTGGCATGGTTCGGGCCCTTGGATGAGGGATGCGGTGGTCAGCAGCGCAGCGGTCAGCTCTCTCGGCTCGCTAATGAGATAATGCAGTGTGTGTGATGATGGAGAAGCTTTTAGCAGATTTGGCACCAAATGAGTCTCATTCTGCTGGAGGTCTTCTGGCCGTGTCATACCCCCCACCTCTCTCTCTCTCTCTCTCTCTCTACCTCTCCATTTCTCCCTTTTTCCTCTTCTTTTACTCTATTTCTCTGTCCTCCTCTGTCTTTCTCACACTCCCTCCCTCTTTCTTTTCTTTCTCCCTACTCCCTTCTTCTCTCTCTCTCTCATCTGTTCAAGACCCACCAGTGTAAGTGAGTTTTCCAATCAAGTTTCTCTCCATCTTACTCTCCCACATATCAGTGACAAACGAGTGTTTATTAGAAATTATACTGTAAATGAGTTGAAATGACAGCTTTTATTTTAATCTCACCAGCACCATGTGGAATAAAGTAATCTCTGTATTAATCTCCAGCCATTTGTGGATCGTTTCAGATTGTAACGTGAGAAACATACATCACTGTCATTATAAATCAAACATGAACACAACGTCTAAATCAGCTCTTACACAGATCCCTGCATTGAGGGTTTCTTTGCCGGGCTAATAATGATTTTTTTTTACTGATCTCAAACAAGCTAAAATCACAATTTATGTTTAAACCAAAAATAGCATGATAATTTAGGTAAGATGTTAACAACAAGCTGCTGAGTGATCATTTCATATTTTTATATTTTCTAGATAAAGACTGCCATAAATAGTCTAGTATGAAAATAAATGACACGAGTACAAAAACACGGTAAAAGCCACAGTGTGCAGTGTTCTATGACTGTTTGTATTCATGCTGTGGCTTTCCATTTCTTTTGCAGCTCTTGAATTTCCGTAGTGGCTTTTGGATTTGTGTTGTGACTTTGTGCATTTCCATTGTGTTTTTTGCATTCCTGTTGTGACTGTTCACATTCACGTTGCAGCTTTTGCGTCAGTGTTGAAAGTAAGTGATTATTAGGGGTCCAAACACGAAGTACTTATGGACCTCTTGTAATGGGGCATGCAGAGGAACACTGCGTGGAATCCTACTGGAATCGTGCTGATTTTTTTTTATTTCTGCCTTAAAACGCGTTGTGGAGAAAAAACTGTAAGACCTACAGCTTTGAAATTTGGCAGGTAGGTCCAGTACCCCACCCACTACTCAGGCAAAAAAAAAATGCACCATAATAAGCTATTTTGCGTTTTTCCAAAAAAAATTGCATTTTGCCTAATAACTTTTGGACCGTAGTGCCGATTCTCAAAAATCTTATACCATCTTATTCCTTGGGTCAAGACGAATCTTTTAGACCCTCACATCTATTTCTGCCATATTTGATTTTTTGCTAATTTGCATAATATGCAAAACCATCTCTTGCGAACTAGTCCCTGGATTTTTGTCCAATCTGCATGCAACTGGTATCATTTGAATCCCTAGACACTCTTCTTTAATTATTATCGAGCACATTTTTAAGCTTCATATTTCTGTAATATGCAACTAAATGTGGTGGGCTTGGCATAGGACTGCAACACCATACACCGAGTGTCATAGAAATCCGGCTCTGGGTGGGCTACAGCTTTGAAATTTTGCAGGTAGGTTTGGTACCCCTCCCACTACTCAGGCAAAAAAGATTGCACCACTCTGCCAGTTGGTGGCGCTATAATAAGCTATTTTTATAAGCTATTGCGTCTGGTTCAGTGCGGCGCCAATGCATACAAGACGCGGTGATGTCACATTCGCCAGATCAACACTGGCGTGCGCACACACACAAAAGCGTCCGGGATTTCATTCTACCTCAGCTTTAAACTATTCCATTGCATCTGCGTTGCGTTTCCTACAAAGATAAACCTGAACCGCCATGACCCACGGCTGTCTCGTTTAGCTTAGCTTTGTCTCGAAGATTGTTTTGTCAGGTGAATTTCTGAATTCTCACTACTCATGTCATGTAATAAAAAATTACACATTTTTATTAAAATAAAAATCACTTCTCAGCATCTTAATTATCTCCAAAATAAATAAAATAAAATTGTTATTTTATATTACAAAGGTTAAACACGAAATGAAACCAGAAATAATTAATGAACAAGTTTGGTAGAGGGAAATACTGTATGCAATACTACTATTTGAACAGGTAGAAATTAGTTTCTGACTGAAATTAGTTTCGCTCCTTTGTGACTGATTAACACAAAGAGGAGAAATGTGACTAAATAGAGGGCTAACTGAGCTGCAACATCCGCAAACAATAAGCTGACTGATCAAACCATATCATATAAAATAATTGAACCAATAGATTAACAGAAACAAGTTAACGGGAGGCGGGAACTCAACAAGAAATAAGCACGCTAAATCATTGGACCAATGAAACAATCAGGAAAACAATGATCTGACCCACCAATAAAAACACACGGAGGCAGGACCGATGGAAATGACATACCACATGAGACAGACCAGACGGACAGGGATGCCCTCTGGTGGCCGGCTGGGGTAAAGTCCAGAGGGAGCCGTGACACTTGCATTTGTACTGCAGCTGGTGAAGTAGAGCTTATTTTGGCTAACTTCTCTTTTCTACACTGTAAAACTGCACATGCAAACTCAGACATTCACACGACGTTAAGCAGCAGCATTCTTGCAAGCGCTGCATTGTGGTGTAATCTCGTTCCCGCCTCCTTCTCCCACCCAATCTGCTGCTTTACAGCCCAAACGAGCGCTAATGTGGCCACTAAACGCTGCTCTCGCTCACCCGAGCCACCTCACATGTAAATAATTGAAGGAATCGGGCCATCTAATCAGGCGTCTGCCGCTTCCGTCGGGAGCCAGATCGCCCAGCTCCAGATGCTGCGCTGCGCCGTGACATGCCAGGGCCCCGAGCCTCGCGGGGCCACAAACACACACACATACACCGCACAGTAGAGTCGCTAATGCAGCTTTATTCCAAGGTCAGCTAACTGGACATACCTGCTCCCATCTATCATCTGAACCGGAGCATCGTTAAGTTTCCATCTTCTTTCTTTATAAGACAAAGGGGAAATTTCTAATTCATAATCTGCCATGAAGCTCATTACGATTCACAGCTGTCACATCGTATCAAAATCGGAGTCTGACTGAAAAATCAGCAATAAGCCGGCGTCATCAGCTGATACCAGCTAAGGGGGCAAAAAAATAATAATTGTGTTAATGTTCATAATGGATAATAAACGATGATGGATAAAGAAACAGAAAGGCAGAAGAAGATACGCTCCCAAAGAGAACCAACACAAAACTGTTTGCTTATCAGATGTTTTCCCATGCTTACATGTTTTTGCGTACTCACAAGATGTTTTTGCATGCTCATGAGAGGTTTTTGATGCTCACAATATGCTTTTGATGATATGTTTTTGCATGCTCACAATATTGTTGCATGTTCATAAGATGGTTTGCATGCTTATAAAATGGCTTTTGCAAGCTCACAGGAGGTTTTTGCATGCTCACATTTTTAAGTACTCATAAGATGTTGCAAGCTCACAGGAGGTTTTTGCATGCTTACGTTTTTGAGTACTCACGAGTGCTCACAATTTTTTTTCTCGATCATCAGATGTTTTAGCATATCCATGAGATGTTGCATGTTTATAAGATGTTTTTGCATTCTCGCGAGATGTTTTTCTGTACTTAAAAGATGAGATGTTTTAGCATGCTCATGCGATTTTGTTGCATGCTTACCATGGTTTTATTCTTCATCATCAGATGTTTTCGCATGCTCACAAGATGTTTTTCTTGTTCGTGAGATGTTTTTGCATACTCAGGAGAAATGATTGAGCATATATCACGGGCATGTGCACATGTGGATTTTTCTTGTTCTCACATGAATTATTTATTGCACATGGGGCAATTTCACTATATAAAATGCCGCCATGCTGGCTTTTTGTCATATGTTTGTCTTTGATTAATAAAAACTATACTGTACTGAACTATATTCCATTATAGGTTTGTTCACAATATTATTTATAAACATTAAACATAATGTTCAAACTGCATTATGCCATGTTATAGTGAATGACTTGAGTCACTTTCCATTTTCTTAGATGTTGCTATGACAACAAGACAAAATGTACAAAGATTTATTGCGAACAGACATGTAAACCCAATTTCTTAAGGCTGCATTAAAAAGGACAAGAATGTTGCATTTTTGAGGCAAAACTTCAAAAAAATAATTTTAATATATATATTTGTTTCATTAGTACTCTTGATATCAAAATCTACCCGAGACTCTAGTTTAAATATATTTAAATTAGTTGTTAATATTTTTTATTTTACAAGTGCCATTCATCTCCACAGAGTTGGATCCTTAATCATTATACTTTATTAATTTCTTCATAAGTTCATTTTGCAGCGAAACCAACGTTATGGGGCAGGTGGTAGTGTAATGATAGGGTGTAATGGTTAGGTCGCAGGTTTAAGTCCCAGTGCAGTAAAGGTACCACTGAGGTACTCATCAGCAAGGTACCATCCCCAAGCACCGCTCCATCCCCAAAAAGCTGGCCTCTGCTCCTTCACAGATGGGTTAACTGCAGAGATCACATGTGGTGTGTTCACAATGACAAATAATCACTTAAGTTGACTTAAATTTACAACAACTCTTTACTAAAGCTCGTCTTCTCTTCCCAATCAAGCAAACTCTTCACAAACAACTTTTTATTTGCCTCCTTGTGGTGACGCAAAAACAACTTTGGAGTCTACCTGTGAAAGTTCGCAGCTCAGTCACAGTGTGTAATACACCTTGTGTACGCTCTCCTCGTGCATAATGCAGTGCGAGTTTTAAACAATTACAGATAATTGAGCGTTTGTTAAGAAAAGTTTCTATCGATACGCGCCAGAGCCGTGCATGAAAATTGGTGATAATCTGCATGATTATAAGTGTGATGGAAGGTGACAAAACGGCAACAAAATATCTGTCTGAACGGTGGAGGCGCATTAACATGCAGGAGGGAGAAGTCAAAGCAGTCTGACTCAAAAAATACACACCGGCGTGATTAGAGCGGTTAAAGGTGTGCAAATAAATAAACACCAATTTCACAGTCAAAATCTGGTGGGAAAACGATGCGAATATCGTGGACTTCTGATCTATCTTCCCATGGGACACGTCAAACGATGAGAGAGAGAAAGAGAGAGAGAGAGGAAATTACAATTTTATTTCCAAAAATAATATTTGGAAAAGTATATATATTTTTTCCTCCAGTTTATTCTTAGCGGGTTTTTTTGCCAACAACGCCTTAGGGTGTCTACACTTCCTATCGCATTATGATTTTATGGTTGTGTTTTGTATATTCAATAATTTAAGATTATTGCATTCTTCTTATTGCAGCTATTTAGCATTTGTAGCACTAATTTTACATTAAAGGGCAGAAAAATAATGATAAAAATATACGAATGAATGCATTCAGTAAAACAGCTATTCACGTCATAATTATCAACCAATTGTTCACCTAAAATATGCATGTCGTGTTATTAAGCCAAAGAGAGAGAAGATCTGACTGTCTATCAAGTTCAAAATGGAAAAATATATTATTCAACTCATTTAATATTTTCTATTTTTACCTTATTTTACATAACAAATTCTGTTTTTTTCTGACGTTATATATTGTACACAACCATTTCTGGCAACAATTTCCTGATGTGACTTAACTGTGCGTGACAAATTCTGCCTAGATGTCTTATGTTGCTTTACCATATGTAATGATTTTTTTGCCTAGATTTGATGTGCTTTTACTGTAAGTAACGAAATCTGGTGGAGATATTTTATGTGATTTTACATAAGGAAATCTGGCATCGTTTTTTGATGAGACATTCCTGTCTGCAATGACAGAATCCTCTGTTGGGATTAAGCGGTTCAGATAATGAATGTATGAATGATGAATTCTTGTCTAGATTTCTGACATGATGTTACTGTACATAACAAGGTCTGGCTTAGATATCTGTAATGAATTCTTCTCTAGATTTGTGCCGTAATGTGACGCTGGTGTTTTCTGCAGAAGCGAGCAGCACAGCTTGGCGTACGAGCTCCAGAGGGCAGCGCCAATGCCAAGGCCTTTTCTCCTGCAGCAGAAGAGGCAAGAAAACGAGACGAGGAGCCTCTTTCCCTTTAACAAACTCCTGCCTGGTGCTGATAAACAGCGAGCCAAGTGCTCCGAGCTCAACGTCAGCCTGTGTATCGTCTCCCGTCTTGATGCTGCTTTGGAGTTTTGGTGAAATTCACATTACAACCCCCGAGACTTAATGCAGAATAAATAAGATGGATATTGGCAGCAGAAGCGCAGGTTGCAGCTTTGAAAATGTTGAGTTTAATACAAATGCTGGACTACATCAAGAAATCATTTCTTAACCTTTTGAGATCTTGGAGGTTTTTGAGCATCCTTATATTAATTTATTGGCTTACGTTATTGGAATAACATATGCTAGACATGCATGTCTTATACTGTTATATTAAGAAAGACCAGAGTTACTCATTTACGTATGTATTTGGTGCAGAAATACCATGACAACCTTGATATTATTTCATCTATTGATTTTTATGTGTTTGCGGTTTAAACTCAGATATTACTGTCCGCCTTTTATTCCACGCAAATTTTCTGACCACTACCTTTAGTTCCAACTCTAAAAGGTGTGGTCCATAGCGGTGTGTGCTGCTTGTATACACGTTCTTGATGCGCGCATTTGTTTGCGAGTTCCATTCTCTCATCCTTTTTGCCCCCTAGTCTAACATGGGGCTCAAATTTTTAGGTTTCAACTTACAGAAACCTCACACATACCATCAGAATCATGAGACTTTGAACTTAACAGACATTATATTGATTCCTCTGTATGTGCAAGCATTTGTGAGTAATTCTGTGCACAAAAACTGTAGTAATTCCGTAAAACAGCATACATAAATAATTCTACTTGTAGTTTAAAGTGTACATTTTAAATTCTGTTTATATATTGCCTATTTTATGTGTCTTATTTGTTCTTTGTTCCTAGTTCTTTGCACTGTTAAAATGCCACATCTTCTCATCTCTCTGTACAGTATATATATATTGTACAGTATATAGCAGACATGACAATGAAGTTTACATTGACTTTGAACATTACTATACTCTCATGTGGAACACCATCACACCATCTCCCCCAGAAAGGGCAAAAGCAGCAGATTTTATAGGCCAGAATGTGTCCAAATCGGCCCAAAACTACAGTATTTCTTCATTTTCAGCCTTTTTGTTCATTTTATAAAGTTAGAGAGTAATCAACAGGGAAAAATAAATATAGGAAAATGCATTATTTGTTATCAAATAATTTTATTCTGTATCCAGATAGATACCACATGGACAAAGAAGTGTTTCCACCTGCATTAACCTTATTGTTCTACACAGCACCAAGCCATAGACTGTCACTGCATAATAACAACTTTGCAAGCCAATAAACCACACACTGTTCTTACTGTTCCTAGTAGTTATATCTACAGTTTCAGCACTTTTATACTACATGAAGCTGCAATAAGTAATTTTTAGAGGTGCTGATTTTAAGACTGTGTCAACATTTACACATGAAACTATGACAAATCTGAGTAGCACAGGACGTCCTGAACACAACAACATAAAGCATGTGGAGAACTTCTACACACACACTAGAATAAACCTAAAAATAAAGGTATAGAAAATCACACGGTTTTGAATCAATTCTATGAACTTGTTTATTACTGAACTGATGTATCAAGGTAGACCGATATATCGTTACACCCTCTACTTACGAATGAGGATTGCGGCTTTGCATTTCTGCTCGTAAACACGAGACCACGAGCATGTTAACGGCTGGTTTCACGTTGATAACATTGTGTGTGTACAAGAAGCTGAAGGGGGAAAATAAACACACAGAATAAATGCAAAAAGCCGAGCAGAGCGGCGAGCTGAGATTTGGCGATTTATAGAACACGCGAGTCGCTGGGTGATATTCCAATTTTCTGTCCACACAAAGCCCAAAGAGCTGCATTGAGAAAAATCGGGATATAGGGAGAGATTTAGTTTGCATTCATGTCTGATTTGTGTATGTATCGCTGGCTTTTAAAACGGCCAGGGAATATCTGTATTGTCTAGAGCATATACTGAATATTTTATGCAACACTGCAGTTATTTTAATAATATTGAAAACAGAGTGTGTGGAATCTTTAGAAAACAGGCATCAGAAATGTTTGGAAGATAAGGCAGGAGAGAGAGGTGTAAAAACATAGAATAGGAATATAGAGAAGGAATATAAGAATAACGAATTAAGGATAACGAATATAACAAATAAATACATGAAACTTAGAGGATATAAATGCATATAAATAAATAAAATATATTATATGGATATATGAAGGATGTAATGAATATAAAGGTAAATGCTGTCAATAAGTTTTAAAAAATTAGAATATAGAAATATATAAAAACCTATCTGTGATAAATTATTAAGAATTTGTTTTAAAAAAAAACTTACTTTTATTGGGGAATCATTATTCATTGTGTAAAATTTGTGATTGAGAAATATTTTTTAAATACTTCTATTTTTAAAATATTTCCAATTTGTTATGAATAGAAATTAATTATTTACTCATAATTTGGAATTTTGTAGTCAATATGTCATAGTGGCGGCACAGTGGTTAGCGCTGCTGTCTCACAGTGAGAAGGTCCTCGGTTCGATCCCCGGGTTGGCCGTAGGGTCTTTCTGTGTGGCGTTTGCATGCTCTCCCCACGTTTGCGTGGGTTTATCCGGGTGCTCTGGTTTCCTCCCACAGTCCGAAAGCAGGCAGTATAGGTTAATTGGTGACTCTAAATTGGCCCGGCACGGTGTGAATTGGAGCGTGACTGTGTGAGTGTGTGTGCCCTGCGGTGTTGACGCCTGTCCAGGGTTGGTCCCCGCCTTGCGACCATGAGTTCCCATAGGCTCCAGTCTATATACAGTATATGTTGCTTTTTAATTATGTCAAAATATAATAATCAATATTTATGTTATGAAATATAACCATGGGCCGTGTGTTTTACACATGCGTTATAATATGTATGATGTAGGACGGACGCTTACGTTTTGTATCAATTCTATGAACTTGATCGTTAAATTGATGTATCGAGGAAGCTCGATGTATTGTATAATGTATAATTTCAAAGTAAACGATGTATAATTACAAAGTAATTAGAAAGCAATTAGTCATTTCTAATTAGCAAAATATACCGTACACACCTGATTATTTGACATTTCTTTTAGCATCTGAGTGTGTACTGTGGAGAGTGCTGTGGTAAAGAGGAGAGCAAGCGAGTGAGGAAACCCAGTAAAGTGCCTTGTGATGCGCCGCACGACTCCAATTATTTAACCCCTGCAAAGTTAAAACAGCTTCAGCGTCTGCGCTGAGCTGTATCAATTATTTTGACAGTCCACAGTAAATCCAGTTCTATGGAAAAATCTTTACATATATAAACCCATAGCACCACCTGGTGGGACTGTGAAGCAATGATTAAAAAACATTTAACCATGGTAACACATCAACCATCTTACTGGGCCAATTTACACTCGCCAGTTAACCTATATTGCATGCCTTTGGACTGTAGGAGGAAACCGGAGCATCCGAAGAAAACTCACGCGAACACGGGGAGAGCATGCAAACTCCACACAGAAAGACCCTACGGCCGTGCCAGGGGTTCGAACCCAGGACCTTCTCGCTGTGAGGCGGCAGCGCTATCCACTGCACCACCCTAATAAAAATATAAAAACAATAATTAATTTCCATAATAATGACTGGATGCAAGCAACTTCATACCAATTATGATACAACAAAAATATCTATTATATTAAGGGTTAAAGTGCTCAAAGGAAAAATAATTTAATGCATGTTAAGATGCAACTTTATGTCAATTATTGCAAAATAAATACAAACATAGTCTACAGAATAAATGTCATTGTTGGTTAAAGTAAGAAAATTATTATTAGTTGTTTTAGTAGTATTTTATTAGTATAAATAATAATTAAACACCATTATCAAAATGTTAAGGATTTTTTAAAACAAAATACTCATTATTTTAAAAGACAAGGCTGACTTAATTTGATCAGAACCATGAAACTGCTTTTTCTTGAGCACTGACAAAATACAACAAAACATAACTTGGGGACAGAACTGTTCTATCAGGTGACAATGAAACTTTTATCCAGTCCAACTCCCTAACCATAATGCCAACCAACTGCACCAGCCGTAACACATTTAGCAAACACTGCTGGTATGAAGATTTGAGTACTGTGAAACATGCAACACAACCCAAAATGCATTAACTCAGTTGTTGCATCAGTAGATTAAAATACCCTTACTGCTTTGCAACCAACTTGCAGAGTTTGAGAGACACCTTGTGGTGCTGCCCCATATCACTAGACCCCCACAAAAACAATGAAACTCATCTTAACCCGGGCATGAACTTGCCCTTTGTTCTACAGGCACACTTTCTACTAAAAGGCAATTTGATTTCCTTAGAGGATCGTAGTTTTATGGCTAGCACTGGTTCAAAGTTTACATCAAGTGGCATACATCATGTGTGGCATCCAAGTCAGACAAACTGAACAAGCTTATAGTGAATAAGCTCACTCCGCAAATACAGAAGCCCAAACTTTAGATAGTTAAAGGCATTTTATCCCACACGTTTCCAGAAGAGGGCGCCCTCATCACAGTAGCTTCATTCTATATAAAGATATGACAGAGTGAAGTCTGTGTTCAATATATTTATTGGTTTCCTCCGTTTTCAGGGTATAACAAACACTTCACTCATCGCATTAAACAACTCACAGAAGAACATTAACAATGCTTTATTAGATTACATCATACAAACAGGACCTCAAATTAGAGATGCACCACAGGTCCAGTAGCCAGAAAACTGAGTCTCATTTACTGTTTAACCATTGAGCGGGACTGCACGAGGGATCCCTCAGATGCAGGCCCATACACATAAGGATCACTCAGGCAGAGGCACCACTGGATGTTAGGGACCCACCAGCAGATTGAGAGGGACGGTTCAAACCTCCTTGCATCTGAACACTTGGGCTTTGCATGCCAACACCACTACTGGAAAGCCCATAGGTAGTTTGTCTTGCTGGCGCAGACTGGCTTAAACTTGCAACTGGGGGTACAGCAGCACTCTGAAACGCAGACTGGTAGAGGCCAGAGTTTTGCCTAGTTCCAACACTTTGGGAAGGATCACGACTAGGAGACTGAGC
>JAVGVS010000938.1:0-56133 GCA_032718565.1 Distichodus sexfasciatus
ATTATTATTATTTTCTTGAGGACTGAATTGTTCCTTCCAGTGCAAAGACAGCAGAGTTTCATCCGACTACAATATGAATTTGAAAAGTGACTAAATAAATCTCCTGCGACGTTTCCAGCGCTGCTGCTGCTGCTGCGGTTCTCCATTCGTTCTGACTAGTGATATTTGCTCTTTCTTTCTCCTTCTTCTTTCAACAGCTTCTTTGTAAATAAAAGAAAAGAATGTAATCATTAGTTTGTCTGAATTATTTCTGTGAAAGTAATTCTCATCACCTCTATCACGGGGGAATGTTGGTACGGTAACGGTTAGGGTGGTCGACCCTGTGATCGGAAGATCATCGGATTGAATCCCAGGATAAAGGTACCACTGAGGTACTCATGAGCAAGGTACCGTCCCATTATACGTCAGCTTCCCACTGCTCGTTCATGGATGTTTCCACTGCAGAGGTCACATTCGGTTGAGGTGCACTGTGTCGTGCGCTGTGTTCGTAACTTACATCTCAGTCCTGTGTTTACCCCGTTAAGACCCCGTCCGCACGAGTGTTGGATAAATGAACACGCTCTGAACGTCCTACGCGCTTCTGTTGTGTTTTGTAGCTGTGCTTGATGGACTCCAGTGAGGTGTTACATTGGTGTTGGTTTGACGCTGTTTAACACCAAGCTGCAGCCCAGTTTGTAGTTCGGTGTGTTTACCTGTGGGGGCAGTAATCGTTCTGTCCAGAGTGTTTACCTGTGGCTGGTCTTTGTGGATAGTTCTGCATTGAGTTCACCAAAAATGGCTCCCTGTGCTTCATTAAAACTGAGCCTCCACTTTCTTCTGTTAAAACTCCTCCTGATACGACCATGTAGACGAGAGACGAGGAAACATCGCCGCCGATACTGGCTTCACCCCCACACTCACTGTGTTCTGCTAAAGAGACGTCCCATAGCACTGCTCTCAGCTCCACTTCCTGCACCAGCCGGGCTGCACCAGTCTCCTCGCACATTTTCAGAACACGTCTGGAATCATGGGACATATTCGCTCCAGAACGTCAACCCAACGACGTGTAAACGATATAGCGACGTCTTCTTCGCGTTGGTGAGGACTTCAGCAGAAATTGACGCCAAGAAAACGTGGAATGCAGTGCCATCGGAACATGCGGCTGACGCAACACGGGTCATGAACGCCTGTGTGGACGCTCCGATTCACACCAATGCGCAGAAAAACGGTCGGCGTTCGGGGCACACTCACCTGACGCCATGAACACCAGAAAAACGCCCGATTCGGACGCCCGTGTGGACGGGGATTTAATCGCAAACCCTTATTTCGTCTCCTGTCTCTGATTAGTTTGATATTTTAATGGGGTGGACACACAGTGACAGCGTTTTTGACCAACACCCAGCACATCTTCATCACTTTCAGAGTAACCCCGGTCAACGGAGCCTATTAGTGTCCTAAGTGGACTGTCCTTTTCTCACCTGAACGTCCGGAGCACAGACGAGCCGCTTCAGGTGGACTATTTTTAACTTGCTGAAGCGCGGTAGTGTCAAAGCGAGGGCTCGTGTTCTCGCATTACAGCCAGCTCTGCCTCATTACGGCGGCGCGGAGGCGAGCGCGGCTCCAGCGTGGGCTTCTCCGTTCGCCGCGAGTAAACAGATTGTGGTTTGGAGCATCAGCTGGTGCTGGGAAATCGGGGGAGTTTTATATTGGGATGTGTTTGATGGATGCCAGGCGTTTAAGATGTCAGCCGTGTAACACATCTCCTCGTCTGGCTTCAAAAGCAACTCCAACTTTTCTCTGCCAGCCGCTCGGCTCCGTCGCTCCTTCAGAGCCTATTGTTTGGCGTTGGCAGCAGAGGTGCAGCAGCCAAGTAAAGCATTGTTTATGGTGGATTTTTCTCTCATTACGCATTCTTTTCCGCAAGTGCAGATTTGTTACCGAGAACTGCATATTTTCCTGTTGCTATTGCTGTTCTGGATTGCGTTCTGTAACAAGCGTCCGGTGTTGAGCAAAAACTAACGACAATTATCAACGCTACTTACTCACTTTCTGCTCTTGTCATTGTGAACACAGCACAGCACACACTGCACCACGGCGCAACATCAGCCCTGCGTTTGACCCATCTGTGAAGGAGCAACTGGGGGTTGAGGGTCTTGCTCAGTCACCCAGTGGCGGCTGGCGTTCGTCCCTGTGATATGAGGGTTGCCAGTTCGAATCCCGGATGGGAAAAGGTACTACAGAGGTACTCATGAGCAAGGCACCGTCCCCAAGCACTGATTCCCTGCGATGCCCATGTCTGCTGCACACTGCTCCTTCACGGATGGGTCAAATGCAGAGGTCACATGTGGTTGTGGTGCGTTCACAATGACAAATAATCACTCACTTTCACTTTAGGCAGGATTCGAACCCACAACCTCCTGACCCAGAGCCAAGTATCGTAACCACTGGACCAGAGGTCCCCAATTATGACGTGGAGATCGCTTGCTCTGGCCGCCACTGGGGACCGCAGCACTAGACCCACAAAAATGGGGTTAGTTAGGTCAGAAGGGGCAGTGGCCAGCATTTTTGGCAGTGCCCGAGGAGCAGTGCTTGGGGACGGTACCTTGCTCATGAGTACCTCAGTGGTACCTTTACCGGCCCTGGGATTCGAACCGGCGACCTTCCAGTCACGGGGCGAACACCTGAACTTTAAGCTGCCGTTTAAAAATAGTTTCCCCGACGCGGCAAGGCTCGCATATGAGCGTGTTCCATAAAACATTTATGAACCTCTTACGCCATCGCATCACACCGAGCGCCGGTTGAAAATGACCACATTAAAATCCCATTCCATCGCCTCCCGCTTAATACGCGCGCTGAGCCCGGGCCCGGCCACCGCACAGTCATGCATCCCTTTTAATTTGTTGATTTAATGGAAAGCTGAGTGAGACGGAAAGCGCGGCACCGCCGAGCGGCGTAATTAAAATGCGGGCAGATTAACGTGTCACACTTTACTTGGCCTAAACTCCATGAGAATGAAAGTACGATTAGAGCCGGGCTTTCCTCGGCGCCGCGCTAAGCCGCCAGTCTCCGGCAGCTGATGTTAATTGCTCCATTCGTTTGATTATTTATTTGAGGACGCTTTGGGAGATCTGATCAAAGTAATGTGATCATCAAACAAGCGCAGCAGGTGCAGAAGCGGCCGAGTCGCCCGGCGCTGAAGGTCAGAATGTTTGCCGCTGAGTTTATTGCGAAAAGGTCGACTAATGTGAGGATTAACGCTTAATATTAAAAGATCCGTAATAAGGTGAGGACTCGTGGTTTGGAACGACGTGTTAATTACTGTTGAGAGTCATTTGCAGCCTGTGGCGTATTTTATATATTAACGTACTGTTCTGTGTCTCACCAACATTTACCTTTTTGACATTTATTACCGTTCTCAGGGCGGCGGTGTCGTAAGTGCTGTCGCCTCGCAGCGAGAGTTGTGGGTTCAATCCCCGAGTCGGCCGTGGGGTCTTTCTGTGAAGGTGAGTGAGTGATTATTTGTCGTTGTGAGCGCAGCACACGGTGCACCACAAACCAATGCGAGCTCTGTATTTGACCCATTGGTGAAGGAGCAGTGGGCAAGTAACGTGGGCAGCGTCCGGGGAGCAGTGCTTGGGGACGGAGCCTTGCTCATTTTTTTACCCATCCTGGGATTCGAACTGGCGACCTTCTGATCACAGGGAAAACGCCCTGACCGTTATGCTACCAACTGCCCCAAACTCTGAGCAACATGACTTCAGTATCATAAAGATTTGAAACAAGCTTCAATAATAATTAATATATATAATTAATAACTATTTTGCACAACGGAATTATTTATTTCATTTGCACACTCATGCATAAATACACACACACACCCACAGTCACTTATGCATGCACAGACATACTGTAAACACACACAAATGAACACACTCACACAAACACAAATATGCATGCACACACATAAATACATACACACACACAGGTACTCACACACACACTTACATATGTGACCCTCCACGGCAAAGCCAGTCGCTTGTCACAACGGAGGTTTGCGAGAAAAACCACCGTTTATGTTGCGTGGGGTAAAATGTTGGATGTTTTGTTTTTAGTGTTTTGAAACAGTGGAAGGTCTATACTGTACTGTTGTAAATAAATTTCTCTGAAAAACTTACCCTTTCCATCCTAAAAACGTGACTTTCTTGAGGTGAGGAATTCAATTCCAGCAGAATGTTAAAGGTTTGTGTTTTGACCGCTCTACTTCAATATTTACGGTAAATCCACTGGTTGACTAGCGTGAAGATATTTCTCCGGAATCCATCTTCATCTCCCGAGTTCAGTTAACCTAACGCAGGTAGGCTATCCGTGTGGCTGTGAATGCAGCGTAGGCTACCGTAAATGCAAACGTAGCCGCGACCGCACCAAGCGTCTGTGAGTGCTACGGCGATAGTCAACTTCAAAGGCAGATTTCTCTGTTTCTCACTTGGCGTGACAGGAGAAACCCGACTCCTTTGAATGTTGATATCTCAGTCATATGTCGTCCCATTCATTCCATATAGGTATCGTTTTTGAAGCTTGATTTATGCCCTTTCATGAAAACATAATAAGAAAATTTGTGACAAGCGACTGGTTTTGCTGTGGAGGGTCACAAATGCATGCACAGACATACTGTACACACAAATGCACATTCGCATGCATGCACACATTCACATATAAACACACATACATGTACACAGACACTCTCACACACCAACTCACTTATGGATGCACATCAGCGCAACTACACACATGCGCACAGACACACACAGATCAGTGCAGGAGCTCATCAAACCGCTGCATGATTTTTCCACTTCACCAGGATCATCATTCTAGTTCCACTTCCCACATCATTCACCCAATCCTGGGACTGTAATATAACGACTCCATTTCACACACATCCACAACGACAGATCATTTACATACAGATGCTCCAAACGAGTCACGTCAGACCCCGGCGGTGATCAGAGGGGAGAGCGCCTTGAGAAGTTTGGAACACGACAAACCTGACACGGCGTAAAAGCCGGAGCACGTCTCTGCCACGAGCGTCACGCTCCAGCCGCACCGAAACGAGCTGACGAGGAGTGTTTTAAATACATAAGTGCTGTTGGTGAGACAGTTTGCTCTTAAATTCTCCACTCGGGAGACACTGTAAGCAGGAGGAAATGAAAAACAACACAAATACACACACCAGCTGACGGGAAGCTACACACGCAATCAGCAACGTGATTCAAGGCTGAAGGTTGAGGCTAACGTAAATCAGACCCTCCAGGATTTCACCATGTTGCAATCGCATCTATTAACGCAAAGTCAGCCAATCCCCATGAGCTCATTACTACCGCGCAATTTTTGACCAATCATTGTCGTTTCCTGCAAAATGTTGAGCCTTGTGTCAGCAAACGCACTTCTTTGTTATGTTTAGAAGACGCAGGAGACGTGTGATTAAAAACACATCAGGAGCGTCAAGAGCCTTTGATGCAACGTCAGTTTTACAATATGATGTTAGTAATTTGGCAACGCGAAGATGTGCTGCAAGACGGTTGTGAAGAAGAACTTCACAGGCTCTTCTCGGGGCTCCACGTTAACCCACGGCTCATTTCTAGCGCTGGCTATACACGTCTGTGTAGTTAATCACACTATCATTTCCCATAATGCACAACAATGACCAAAAAGGTTTGCTTTTAGCAACTGGGTGGGATCGGGGGTCAGGCCGCTTTCACACCGTAAACCAACTGTGCCAGAGTTGGTTTGGAAGCGAACTGGGACCACCTCTTCAGCTGCGTCTCGCTACGCTTGTCCGGTCCACATCTGCGTTCGGGTGCTCGTATTCACACCTGCCCAAAAGGTCCGAACCAAGGGAGGAAACGAATAACTCAATTTTGAAAATTTGAGCGAAGCGAAGCATTTAGTTATTTATGAAGGGATTTCGTTTTTATCGCAAGTTTTCTGCGTCCTCTAAACGTAACAAGGAAGTGAGTTCACTGACGTATGGCTCAACATTTTGCGGGAACGACAATGATTGGTCAAAGATTGCGGAAAAGCTCTGGTAATTGGTAAAAATTGAACAGTTGTAATGAATTTGTGGGGATTGGCTTAATTTGTGTTAATAGTTACGATCGCAACATCATGAGTCCTGGTGGGTCTGATTAAACTAAATGATGGCTGTACTGTATGATGGTTAATATTGCTGAAATTCAGTTTATTACTAGTTTGATGGTAAAGCAGGTCAAGGAGTTAAAATGCAGTTTAAGCTGGTGTTATGTTAAGCTGTCTTTCCCTTTCACAAAGCTGGGTGCAGAAAAACCAGTGACATGAGAATTCCCTTTTTGATTAAGAAATAACAACCATTTGTTCCACTTTTACAAACAGCTGTTACACTCTCTTAAACCTGACAGCGGATTCAATGTATATATACTTTTAAATTTATAGAGATATAACCATTCCGAATCTCCCCAGTCCCACATCGCAGAGTGTGTATTTGCAGGTGTTTCTCCATCGTCACCTCCACATGGCACAGCTCAGGGTTGTGTATTTACGAGGCCGGCGTAATGAAAAGCAGCACTGACATCGAGTGAGAGCTTGAAAATTGGATTGCGATCGACTCTCAAGCGATCCGCATCTAAATTCAACATGGTTCAGACTGTATCCGTGCACCGAGCTGTCAGCCGTCCAGCCCGACTCCCTCAGGGTGTTTACAATTCACTCCCGTCCTGCAGTCTGCCGAGGGGCGGTGATGAGGGGATGGGGAGGGGGTCGCACCCCGAGAGGCAGGGAAAGGATGAACGTGCCAAACACCATGCGACTGGTTGGGTTGGTGGGGGGTGGCGGTGGTCAGGTTGTTGGGATACTCGCCTCCAGACCAAGTGGTCGTGGGTTTGAGTCCTACCTCCAGCACTAACATCATTGGGATCCTCAGCAAGACCTTTGTTCATTTTTATACATATATATATATAACACACAGTGCACCACACCCAAATGTGAGCTCTGCATTCGACCCATTCATGGAGGAGCAGTGGGCAGCTTTTTGGCAGTATCTCGGAAGCAGTGCTTGGGGACGGTACCTGACTTATGAGTACCTCAGTGGTACCTTTTTTGAGATTGAAAATACCAGATTTTGCTGCAGCTTTTTAAAAAATTTCCATAAGAGTTGTGGTGTTCTTAGTTGTTTTGTTGCAAAAAAGTTGCGGGATAATTTACGATTTTATAACGATTCTTTAACAATGAATTAAAATGAAGGAACAAAACCACTATTATTTTATTAACCATTAATCATTTAGTTATTTTTGAAGGTAAACGTGAGGTGTTTTTATCACACGTTTCCTGCATCTTCTAAACAAGGAAGTGAGTTTACTGACGTATGACTCAACGTCTTGCGGGAAACAATGACGATTGGTCAAAAATCGCACGGTGTTAATGAGTTCACAGTGATTGGCTGAATTTGCGTTAATAGTTGTAATCGCAACTTCACGAGATCCTGGAGGTTCTGATTTATTAGTCTGGTAAAAAGATACCAGTTTCCCTCACTGCTTCCTTAAAGTTTTTAAAGGAAGTGAGTGCAGATATTGAGCTTATTTCACCCCATAAAGATATAGGTGTGTGAGTAAGAGAGAGAGAGAGAGTGAGTGTGAGTGTGTGTGTGTGTTTGTGTGTTTGTGTGTGTGTGTGTGTGTGTGTAAAAGAAAGAGAGTAAGCCAAATAAGCAACGCTATTCATTTCGTCCTGTATATTGGGCTCCTAAAAGCACTTTAGAAACTCCTAAACGTCTCCTTCGTCTCCTACTTTTAATAAAGTCTTGTCGTCCGAAATAAATTACCTTCATTACTCACAAAACGCTGCATCTCCGTACATCTGCACAGCGCTAATCGTCCCCGTTCCAGCGTTACGGACCGCTCTCGGCGCCTGGCGCACCTTCGGAATGTTCGTACCGCTAATTGCACAATTTAAAATCCTGGAGTGCGAAAGTGAGTCCATTAGTGTGAAATGATACAGTGCATTGTGGGAGGAGCAACGGAGGGCAGAGACGTTAATGCAGTAAATTGATCTATCAGTGTTTTCCATTAAAGGCCATTTTCAATTATACACCCACTACAGCCAGCGTGTTCTCAACGCGCTAACCGACTCCATCAGTTAGAAGTCTCTTTCCGTTTGGCAGCAGCACCACTTTCCTGTTGTGTAACCAACTCCTGAAGAGGGTTTCAAATGTGCTCGCAGGATCATGAATCAGCAAGATGGTTCATGTGGAATGTTAATTGTCATGTAGCATGTCATTTCACATTATAGCTCAACAGTAACACAGCAGCCGCTGGTGGTGCAGAAGTAAATAAAAGACCACTTTCAGTTCTTCCTCTTGGTTCAATTTTTTTAAGGAATGGGTGCAGGCGCAGCGGGGTGTGGTATTAACTTATAAAGATGTGACCTTCCCCTAGACGGCCACCAGAGGGCGCACCTGTCCTGCCTTGTGTCTGTCTTGTGTGGTATGTCAGTCATTTCCCTCTGTCCCTCTGTTCATTCATTTGTTCCACCTAGAGGTGTGACGAGATCTTGAACTAATAAAACGTGACAATATTTCTCGTTAAAATGAAAAGCTGACTCACAAGTAGATAGTTTGATCTTATTTTTGTGCCTAAATTCTGAGTGCAGCAGAACTCTGAATTCACGCTTGCTCCACATGGTACTGTGATATAAATGTGCCAAAAAAACAGCCAATCACAGGCTTGGAGAAAGCTGATTGACTGATTTGTGACTGTGGGAATTGAAAACCAGTTCCGACTCAGAACCAGTTCCAACTGATCAGTTCCATCAGAATTGTAGCTCCAACGTTATCGATTCTTCTTAACGATTCTCTCATTTCCCAGCTCCACGTTTTCCACTTTTCTCTACGTTTTGCGTCGCGGTTCATTACGTCACACTCTCTGCGACTTGACCTTCAACCACGAGGAATCATGAGCATAAATGATGTTTTTCACGATGTAAACACACACGCTGCGTTTGTTAGCGCTCACGACTCTCACAGGGAAGTCCAACATTCACTGAAACCTTCCAGTTCAGTTCAATCTTCCCATTTATTACAGACAAAACGTATATGTTAGCTGATAAATAACAACAACCAGCGTTCTACTCACAGTACAGACATTTACTTGATATTTATTTATTCCCGACGCGCGTCCACAGCGCTATTGTGCCGCGGCTCTCATATGGAACGCCCTCATGACAAAAATGTACTTCTCTCCCAGAAATGAGTCAAAAATGAGTTATAGACGAAAATCAGTCCAAATGCTCAAAAATGACCAAAACACCAGTAAAAATAAATATAGAAAAATACATGATTTGTTATTAAATAATTTTATTCTGTATCCAGATGTGTTCAAATGGATAAAGAAGTGTTTCCATCTGCACTAACCTTATTGTTCTTCATAAACTAAACCATAGAATGTCTCTGCAGAATAACAACTCTGAATATCAATATGAATGTGTTGATGTTCACAGTCTTGTGCAGACATCATTTTGGGGAAAATAAACTGGTTACTTTTGGTGTGGAAGACTGTGTAGAACTACTTTATACACACTCAAAATCCTACTCAGGAATCGATAAGAGAATTGATAAGAAATTGGATTGAAAGGCAGAATCAATAATGCCATTGATATTGATCAAATCTTATCATTTCCCACCGCTACTGATTTGGTCTCCAATCAGGTGGCTAATATGGTTCCAAGTTCATATACTGAATACCAACGCACACATTTCCAGTACGACGCCAAGAGAAGCAACAACCAGTGACCTTTCAATAACGGGTCCAACTCCCTAAGTTGTGGCTTTGGCATTTGTGTTGTATCTTCTGCTTTTGTGTTGTGTGTTCTATTGATTTTTCTGGACAAACGTAAGAAGGGCATCCAGCGACTTTTGCCAAATCACTCTGCAGACAATGACGCTCCGCCATGGCGACCCCTAACGGAAGTAGCAGAAAAGAGATGTTTTACATGGATCTGCCACACATTTCTGTATTTTTGTGTCCTAAAGCTGGTTTGTGAACCTCAATATCCAGCAGCCATAGCAGGAAGGAATAGGAAAGCGCTGAACGTGATGAGTTCTCACCCGGAGGTAAAAGCGGCGAGGGCGATTTTCAGCAAAGCTTCACGAAATCCTACAAAAAGCTGTTACACTGCCGATCTCCTTATCTGATCGATCCGGCGCTGTACCGAGCCTCAAGGCATGCTGGGGTGGTCCGAGCTCCGCTGGGCTGTGAGCAATCTCGTTTTCTGCTCCCTCTGTCAGAATGTGCACGTTGGGCGTTTATTGCTTACGCTGTGTCTTTCCCAGTCTCGTGTCTAAGGCCAGATAACGGCCTCCTTAATCCTGACGCTGTCTCAGTTTGTTTCTTGCTCTGCGGTGAATATTGCATTACTCCTTCTGTAGTCCGTCTTCATCTCCAACGCCGTACATATAGACGCATATAGAAGTCATATGTTTACACGTCTGACATATTGCATATGGTCAAAACGCAATGGAGCAAAACAGCACAAACCAACGCAGGACTTGTAACGTGTGACATTCCATTTTCAAGTTTATTTATTTATTTGTTAGAGTGTTTTTTTATTCCAACGTGTGAAAAGTGATCCCTGCTCTCCTCGGCTTTATGCTTCTGCTGGTCGTGTATCCATGAAAAAGTCATGCAGAATTTGGTTGTAGAAAACAGACTGATCCCAGATTAACTCTGCAGCCACTGGGGAAGAACAAGTCGGTGTATTTCTCAGTGTCATTCCCAAGGCTGTGTAAATGGAGAGGGTTACGTCAGGACGGGTATCTGGTGTAAAGCTTTCAACAAATCAAATCAGTTCGTGGTGTAGTGCAACTGAAGATAATTTGCAGCAAAGCAACAAATCATATTAATTAAGTTGATAACACACGTGGAAGCAGCCTACAATTACGAAGACGCTACACAAATTCACAAAACACTTTCATCGAGATGACAAACTCATGCACACATTTTACCAAAGCGCTTCACGTTCATAGACGCGCTGCAAATACACAAAACACATGCAATGAACAATACACAAACAACGCAAGTGAAAGTGCACAGCACAGCACACCACCATAAAATGTGACCTCTGCATTTGACCCATCCGTAAAGAAGCAGTGGGCAGTGCCCAGGGAGCAGCGATTGGGGACCTTGATTATGAGTGACCTTCTGATCACAGAACAAACACTATAACCGTTACGCCACCAGCTGCTCGCCACATGAGCATTCACATTCATTTAGACACGATAAATGCTACAAAAATGCTATTGTTTTTCTCTCTTTTCAACGATGGCTATTTTCCGCCAGCAGTTTCCGATTGGTGTTGAACTGGCAGAAGTGTTGTCTGAAAGGCTAACGTGCCCACACGACGCACGCTAATTACATCACCGCACACTTTTGCCATTTCTTGGAATGGGTGGAGAAAAGTGTCAGGTGTGATGTGTGATAAAAGGGTTTCAGCAAGAATGAAAGGAAAGATGTATAAGACGGTAGTGAGACCAGCCATGTTGTATGGTTTGGAGACAGTGCCAATGAGGAAAAGACAGGAGGCAGAACTGGAGGTTGCAGAGTTCAAGATGTTGAGGTTCTCTTTGGGAGTGACGAGGATGGATAGGATCAGGAATGAGTTCATCAGAGGGACAGCTCATGTTAGATGTTTTGGAGATAAAGTCAGAGATGCCAGACTGAGATGGTTTGGACACGTCCAGAGGAGAGACAATGAGTACATAGGTAGAAGGATGCTGAGGTTGGAGCCACCAGGCAGGAGGCTGAGAGGAAGACCAAAAAGGAGATTTATGGATGTGGTGAAAGAGGACATGAAGTTAGTTGGTGTGAGGGTAGAGGACGCGGAGGATAGGACTAAATGGAGACAGATGATTCGCTGTGGCGACCCCTGAAGGGAAAAGTCGAAAGAGGAAGAAGAAGAAGAAGACACTTTTGCCATTTCAGATCGAGTCGGAGGGCGGGGTTCATCTTGGCCAAATGGAGGGAAAAATCAGTAGCTATATCTTAAACTAAACGTTTGACGGAACTTACACGTTTGAGTTTAACTTACACCAACTGAAAATCATTTGTCAGTGTTTTGATAAAAAAGTAAAAATTAATTTGCTTTAAGAGCATGTTACAACACACATTAGTCAAAATCAAAGTAAACTTTGTCATCTCTGCTATATACTGTACAGATATACAGAGAGACGAGACAACGTGACTCCAGTTTCCACAGTGCAACAAGAAACTGGGAATAAAGAACAAATAGGGCATATAGAACAAAAAGTATATAAAGAGAATATAAAATATAAACTTTAAACTAGAAATAGAAACAGAAGTAGAAAGAGAGACAATTTGGATGCAGTATTAACCTACAAAAGTGGAAATTTTACACTGAATGGTCATGAGGTTAGTAACAGTTTCAATATGAAAAATTCTATATCCAGTCTATTAATAAAACAGTATTATTAGAGTATGAAATAGCTTGGAGTGTGTAGTGTAGTTACAATACAATTTATTAGCTACAGCATTAAATATGATTAACCGTGAGTAGCTTGTAGCTGGAAAAGCTGACTTTTATAAACTTCCCCAAAACTGATCAAATGTTAGTGATTCCTGTGCAGAGCTGTTTGAGTTTGAGTTTGTGTTGTAGGTAATGGGTCGTGTGTGTGTGTGTGTTTGGTGTCTCATATGGAGAGAGAGCGAGTGTGTACGTGTAATCTCAGGTGTATTCCAGCTCCACGCTCCATTCTGCCACTCACTGTTTTGGTGTTTTCGTTGCGTTTTGAAGCGCCCCCCCCTCCATCTGCTTACATTTTCCCTGCGTTTTCACAAACTTCAGCACAGCTGAAAGACCCCGCGAGCAGGTGGAAAGCGTTTCCAGTTCACCAGCTCCAGGTCTGCGTTTGTTATTCCGGCATGTTTTTTATTTCTTTGGGCGTAGGCATCCCCACGTCAGCTTTGCCCTCGCCAGACGGCCGCTCATCCTGCATCACACTCTGCCCACATCACGCTCATCCCAAATCACACTCACGCCGCATCACGCTTCATCACGCCTGCCCTGTGTTAGCCCTGGAAAGTTTTGAACAGTGAGGCTACGCTGAGGTGATTATCACATTCTCAAACAATTCAGGACAGAGTGGCCCGCGTGGCTCCACTTCAATTAAAACCCAAAATACAAACGCAAAAGCCACAACGGAAGTGAGCAGCGGTCCGTCCACATTATCGCTCTGTATTTCGGGGGACTTTTATTGCTAGCGAATGGGAGGATTACTGGAGAGTATTTGCAGATGTTTGAGAAGAAAGTGAAACATTTTTACTGGAAAACTATAATTAGTGTTGCTATGTGTTCATCACAAAAGTCTCAGAAGTTCTCACTTATGTTGTGGATTTTGCATTTGTGTCACGTTTTCCGCTCTGTTGAGCTGCCTGGGCCACCGTATCAGGGCCATGAGGTTTGGTCAATAAAGGTCAAATTTGCAGGTTGGGTCAAAACTAAACATCAATAACCTGTGGTAGTTACACCTTCATATCTGAGGCACCATGCTGACATTTTGACGGCCTTCAGTTTCCCCAATGAAATTGCTTTTATTGGGGAAACTATCCTCACACTGCAAGTTTTGGTTTCACAGACTTTATGTAGGAAAAATTCTGTGTGACAAGTTTTACTGTAACAACCGGCAGGTGAACCCAAACGCAGAGTCGACAGAACCAGGTCGCAGGCACAGGGGTAGACTGACGAAAAACCAAGAGTTTATTCAGGCAGAGGTCAGAACCAAAAAACACAGTCCACAGAGCAAATCCAAATCGCCAGAAGCAGAGGGGTGATCCAAAAACCGAAAGCAAGGGTCAAGACCGATGCAGGCAAACACAAAGAACACTTGGTATGTAGCACTAGGCATGACAATACTTTGCAGGGTATGGTTGTAACTGCAAGTCCTTAAATACAGGTGATGTGGCTGTGATTGGTTTAGAATTCTGGTGACGTTGATTTGGTGAACTGAGGTCGTTGTGAAAGTCTGGAACTGGAGTCCTGGTCAGATGGGTTCCTCCCTTGGTCTGGGCTGGGGTCTCACATTTGCATTACCAAAAGAACATCTTATTAATGTTATAAAATATTCAGCAACGCTAGACTGTCCAGAAAGAATAATTTTACAAAAGCGATGATATGGTGTGGATGTCTGGTGATGACAATGTGGTAGAACTCTCAGTAAGCATCCAAGTCAGTGATTTTATTTGATTAATTTTTGTTTATTTGTTCTGAGGATTATGTTCCAAGAGTGAAAATTCTTATGATGGGAAATATAGATACTACAATATATTCAGTCATTCTGTTGTTAGTTGGTAGCGTAATGGCTCTAGCCCTGTGACCAGAGGGTCGCTGGTTCAAGTCCCGGACCGGTAAAGGTACCACTGAGGTACTGAAGAGCAAGGTACCGTCCCCAAGCACTGCTCCACTGGGTTCTACCAAAAAGCTTCCCCCTGCTCCTTCACGGATGGGTCAAATACAGAGCTCACATTTCATTCGTCAGCGGCGATTTCTTGGTCCACCCCATTTGGGGAGCATGTGCATGGTTTTCGTCAGTGAGATTTGAAGAACTGAAAGGTTGTCGTAGCGTGGTTTAGATGTTTTGTTGAAATGCTGGACGAGAAGAGCAGATGCCAGGTGAGTGATGGAAGGTTCTGTGGGGGATTGTGGCAGCGCTGTGTCCCTCTCACTTCACCGTCTACATCACTGTACATATTTACCAGCGGTTTACACACGCATGCACACATACATCCACACACACGCTTACACCTACATATGCACACGCAGGAACGTGGCTATTCATTCATTCATTCATTCATCGTCTGCTCCATAGGGACCAGAGCGTATCCCGGGACTACGGGTATGAGACGGGGACCAACCCTGCACCCACACACTTATATTCACACCTAAAGAGCCAATTTAGAGTCACCAATCATCCTATAGTGCATGCTTTTGGACATGCTTTGAACACACCACACAAACACACTCACATTCATACCATATGGGGACAATTTAGACTGACCAATCAAACAAAGCTGCTGGCTTTTTGGACTGTGGGAGGAAGCCGTGCCATTTGACATGCATGTATCTTTCATGTCATTTACGTCTGCATTAGAGATGCACAATCCAACTTTTTCAGTTCCGATACCGATGCCGATACTTGGGCTTTGAGCATGGGTCGATCTCCAGTACTGATCCAATACCAGTTTTTAATGAATAAGTTGAGGAGGAGACTTAAGGAAATACTGTACTTAAATCCTGATTCCTACTAAAACAATGTAATAATTACACAGCCATATGTATATGCTAAATGATTTATTATTAAAATAACATCTCAAACATGATTCCTTTAAACACACTTAAACACAGTTGTGTCCCTAATCCTGCGGCGCTAAAAGCATCAGGAACACAGAGATTGTGAGTGAGAGCTGGTGTTGTTAAGGAAATTAAACAGTATGATGGTGTGATGTGCTTTTGGGCTTGTAGTGTGTTGTGTTGCTTGTTCTGCTCATCGTCATATCAATATGTAGGAATTAGTGTGAATGTTGATCAATAAACCAGCTTTACCACAGTCACACTTCCATAGATCCAGCGATCCAATACCCGATACAGCTATTTGAGTCGTTATCGGACCGATGTTCCATCCACGTATTGGATCGGTGCATCTCTAGTGTGAATTTGATATAATATTAATTTGAATATTCTCAGCTCATAGCGAGGGCTGTCCAGTACGTGGTCTCTCACTGCGCTCTTTCATTTTTGATAAGTTGACAAGTTTAGCTGCTTTATCATTTAAATTAACCAATCTTACTTGATCCTGTTAAATCTATCCTCTTGATCCCAAATCTATCTGTTTTGACCTTGATTTGTCTAAATTTAGAGGAAGTCACACTGCATGTACAATGAGACTGATGCTGCATGAGAAACAACGCTGCACACACTGAATCCACACTAGTACTGACATTATAAAGGCCTGATTTCATCCCTTGAAGTTTTCTCTTTTTCTCATGTTTCCTGACCCATTTTTCAACCCTTGAATAGCGTCCCAGATAAGCCCATAAATCCTGCATGCTCATAAATGTTGATTCGTCATTATGAAGCTTAGTCACTTAAGTCAAATAATGAATGTGTCCATTGTCAGACTCAAGCCGTTCTCCATTTTTCATCTGGAACATACTAAGGATTGTTCCAGACCTTCACACACCCCCGAATAAAACTGGCTTTGGAAAATTTGACAGCGGGTGAACTCTGGTAATTAGAAGCCATTCATGGAACCAACAGCAGCATAATAATGAACGATCTGGCAACCCGTCACTGGCTTTTCATAGCATGTCATGTGACTTCTCAACAACTCACAGATTACACTGCGGTGTGGCACTACATCCACAAGCTGAGTTTCACGCTTAGACGCCCTTCTGCATAGTTTTTTGGGGAAATGTGAGGAACGTTGTAAAGACTTTGTTCCTCAGACACAGAAACGAAAGCCGAGGGCAAAAACAGTCTGTAAATAGTTTCCTTGGTAACGGTAGAAAGGAGGGATTTTCTAGTTTGAACAGCTAAGCTTCCCATGACAGAACCAGAGCTAATAACGGGAGATACATGAAAAGGAGCGCGCTGCCGCTGTGTTGCGTGAACATGAGATTTTTATAACCGTTTTCTCATTCGAACAAAAGCAGCTACATTTGGGCCGAGTCAGGCCTGATGTTCACATTACCATTAAAAGCTGGGTGTTGTCAGAGATAAGTACTTTAAAAGCAAATTAAATCACAGACAAAACTACTTGGTCGTGGTTGCTAGGAAACATGGCAAAGAGTTATTTTCTAAAGTGTACAGTCAGGTTGTATTTTTGGAATGCGTCTGCGCCATTCTTAGCCTGAATGGTAATGTGTGCGTGGGATGTTGGAGACCTGGAGAACAGATATGCACACACTCGGATGCTGCTGCGCAACAAGAGCCTGTTAAAAACTAGTTTTCTTCTAGTAAGTGAGAACTCAAGATGATAAAACAGTTTTAACAATAAAGTTGTGTTAACTGCGAGAAAAGGTCTAACTACGTCAATAAGGATCGTTAGTCACAATTGATAAGATAATGTAACTTTCGCAACACAATACTGAGACACATAAGCATATATTAGTAGTAGAATTAATGCATAAAACACAATTAATTTATGCATTCAAAAACAATTAATGCATCAGGAAATACTCTTGAGCTCTTAACATGCTGAAATATGTAACTGTATTAACAGTATAAAGGCAACACTAGTCGACTGTCGAGTGTCGTTCGAGAATGAAGCGGCTCGACTAGTGTGGACTTTACCAGAAGCGACGAGAGTCAACAGAGGTATGTGACCGCCTGAATAAACACTGCTTTACACTGTTCTTGTTGTCTATGCACCGTGTTGTCTCATAGGGAACCGCTTCACGTTGCCTAGCACTTGTAATGACATTTCGAGCATGTTGCGCCTCTGCACTTTACACATCACTGTCTTTGTGATGCACATGCTGCTATACGGACAATATCCTTCATGTTGCACTGAAACTGTTTCAGGAATAATGTTTATGTTTACAAACTGTACAGTATTGTCAGTCCAAACTGCTGCTGATCTGCACACATTTAATGCCAGACGATCAAAATTGTAGTCCTCGTCTCTTAACTGCTGCTACATACACTACCAGTCAGCAGTTTGGACACACCTTCCCATTCAAAGTTTTATTCTTTATTATCATGACTATGTACATTGTAGATTCTCACTGAAGGCTCTATGAATGAATACATATGGAATTATGTAGTAAACAAAAAGTGTGAAATAACCCACAACATGTTTTATATCTTAGATTCTTGAAAATAACCAGCCTTTGCTTTGATCACTGCTTTGCACACTCTTGGCATTCTCTCGATGAGCTTCATGAGGTAGTCACCTGAAATGGTTTTCCAACAGTCTTGAAGGAGTTCCCACAGATGCTGACCACTTGTTGGCCCTTTTGCCTTCACTCTGCGGTCCATCTCATCCCACACCATCTCGACTGGGTTTGGTCAGGTGACCGTGGAGGCCAGGCCATGTGGCGCAGCACTCCATCATCACTCTCCTTCTGGGTCAAATAGCCCTTACACACTTCATTCATAGTTTTGATGCCTTTAGTGAGAATCTACAATGTAAATAGTAATGAAAATAAAGAAGAAACACTGAATGAATGGGAAGGTGTGTCCAAACTGCTGACTGGTAGTGTATTTGCCCAACTATTGAACGTTGCTGTACATATCACTGGTCACCTTTTACTCACTGACTGTATCTGCACAAATTATTGAAAGTGTTTGACAGACTCTAGTTCTCCACTGCTGTTATGATATCTGCACATACTGATCCAACTTCAATGTTAGTCAGACTGTTTTATTTCATAGACTGAATAAAATATTGAAATATTGAAAGTGTTACCGACCTCATGCACATTCGGTGTAAACGACAACTCCAAGACCATAATTGTAGGCTGAGTACCGCATCCTAATTGTCCCTCTTTCCACTTCTAGTTTAAAGTGTATATTTTATATTCTGTTTATATATTGTCTATTCTATGAGCCTTATTGTTCTTTGTTCCTTGTTCTTTAAGGAGCCACGTCGTCTCGAGGAGAGCATGTCGTATAGAGCAGAGATGACACTAAAGTTTACTTTGACTAAAAGCACGTTTAAAACCTGCCCCGAGTGGTTAGTGTTACAGTCGCCAGGGCATGAAAACTAAAAGGAGTATAAGTCGGTGTAGACGGCACCAATTTTTGTGATTTTTGACGCTGCTGACAGCACTGGCACAACAACAGAACAACAGAGCTAACACAGTTAAATGTTGAAATTGACCAAAGTTCTCCTTTAATGTCTGCTTATTTATGCACCAGTTTTATAAAGCGTTACCAAATTTTTTTCATTATGTTTTGTATAACCAAATGAACTTTTCTCTATTCAACAATGTCACAGCAACAGAGGGAGTTGTCTCTGTGATCGGTGGGTACCACTGAGGTGCTCATGATCAAGGTGCCTCCCCAAGCTCTGGTCGCCGGGCGCTGCCAAAAAATGTTGCCCACTGCTCCTTCAGGGATGGGTCAAACACAGAGCTTACATTTTATTGTGTTGTGCTCCCTTGTGTTCACAACAATGAAATAATCCCTTCTCCTCCCTAACAATATACTGTATGTGTCCATATTTGCTCTCTATTTTGTGTGCGTCAAGGCGTCCTAGACAAGGGCATGAAAGAAGGGCACGACCGCCACGTCTTTGGTCTCAGCAGCTGGTGCTGCGTGGCACAAGGTCACCATATGGGCCCCTGGCGGAGCGACCTGCCAGCCCAGATGGCCCCTGATCAGCTCCCTGGGTAAATTTTACCTTCTACCCCACTAGCCCTGTCTCCTTCTGCACACTGTGTGTTTTCGTTGTTTATTACTCAGTCATTCTGATTCAGATTTACCCATTTAATGAGACCAGTTGATTATGAGCACATACGCAAACATAGAAAAAACTAGAATTTAACTGAACAGATCGGCCACAGATACCCGATCCGGCTATTTGCGTCTCTACCAGACCGATATCCACATGTCGGATCGGTGCCATCTCTAATTAGTACTAGAGAGACACTCACGAATTCCTTGTACGTTTTTTGGATCTACCTGGCAATGAATCTGACTGATTTTAATTTGGATTCTGATAAACCCATTTAATGGGATGAGTGATGCTGGAAACAGCTTTACAGAACTACATTTTTGGGTTTTTTAGTCATTAAAAAATGGGTGCCATTGAACATGACCGTATTGTTGTGGCACTGCTTTGCAAAAGCACTAATTAGTCAAGTTTGCATTTAAATAAGCCTCTTGTCATCGTTGTGCTCTCTTCCCTGTGTAAGTTTTACCGTCTGCCCCATTGGCCCTGTCTCCTTCTGCACATTGTGTCTTGCAGGATTTCTTGCCATCACCTTCATAAATATCTGATCAGCTCTATCATCTGCTGTTCCATCGGAGTCACAGTTTTTCTCGATTGCTTAGACCTGCTTAAACTTGGATCATCTTGGTCTTCATCGTCACCATCTCAGCAGATCTGAAGTCATCTCTTGCACGTGTTAACACTTTTTCATTGAATTCACACATTTTTTACACCCCTTTGCAAAACAGTTAACACAGTCATTTAAGCAGCTCAAACTCCACTGTTTTAACTACAGTAACCAAACAAAAACCATCTATTCCCAACTATTAGGCCTCATCCACACGGACGTTCGAAATGAACACCCTCTGAATGCCATATGCGTTTTTGCTGCGTTTTGTAGCTGCATTCGATTGGCATTTCACTGGCGTTCGCAATAGGCGTTGTTTTCCTCGCGTTCGTCTGGATTTTGACGGCAAGAAAATGTTTCATGCAGCGTTTATTTGACGCCACCTGAACACGCAGCCGGCCGAACGCTAGTGCTGAACGCCCGTGTGGACGCTTTGATTTGCTCCAATGAGCAGAAAAACGGTCGGCGTTTGGTTGGCGCTCACCTGGCACCACGAACGCCAGAAGAATGCCTGGTTCAGACGTCCGTGTGAACGAGGTCTTAGATACTAACTACATCAGAATGAAATCACTAAAGCACCGGTTTGACTCCTTCACATAAACCTCATCCAGCAGTCAGTCTGTACAGCTGTAAAAGGTGCCAGCTCTGTGTTGCTGTATATAGATATGGAATGTGATGTGAACATGTGGCCGTGTGGTCGAGAGTGAATAGAGCGAATGTCCATAGTGGCTATTTGAACTCATTTGTTATATTCCAGTAGGTTTCATCTTGCTATCATTTCTGTAGGGCTGCAACTAACGATTATTTTGTTAATCGATTAATCTGCTGAGGTTTTTTTTAATTAATCAATTAATATTAAGCTTTTTTAATAAACCAAACTGTCTGTTTCTATTTTTCTATATATATTTTTTACTCTCTAACATCATAAAATGGAAAAAAAAATCTGATTAATTGAAAATGAAGTTCTGGTCATTTTTGTCCAATTTGGACTCATTTTGGCCTATAACTAATTTTTGACTCATTTCAGGGAGAGAACTACATTTTTGTTCAAGACGGTGTTCCACATGAGAGTCACGTCACAAGAACGTGGTGGACACGCGTGGGAATAATAAAATATCAAGTAAATGTCTGTATTGTGAGTGGAACGCTGGTTGTTGTTGTTTATCAGCTATAAATGAGTTTTGTCTGTAATAAATGGGAAGATTTGACTGAACTGGACGCTTTAGTGAATGACTTCCCTGAGAGAGTTGTGTTCTAACAAACAGCACGTGTTTACATCGTGAAAAATCTCATTCATGTGTTTGTACATGGTTACTTCAGGCAAGACACGGCACTGGTTCTCGTCTCCTTCTTATTCTTCTTTTATGGCGGTCGGCGTCCAGCTTAATGCTGCTTTACTGCCACTGCGGCTTTGGTTAGCTTACTGACCACACATTAGGGAGTAGCCACTGTACGTATGTGTATAATAACCAACTATCTTAATAATCAATTTAATCAATTAATTGTTGCAGCCCTACATTTCTGCAATATTTACACTATTTCAGTTTTCAAACAACACTTTGGAAAAAGAATAGCATGGAATCAATAATATTACAAGTATTTCTGATTCTGGATCCAATTCTTTACAGGATGGTATATTTGGCAGATAACCTATAGGTAAAAAGTCATCAAATGGCACAGGCATGAAGGCAGCACATTTACAAGCAACGCTGCACTGTTTCACACTGATTGCTGTAGTTTATATTGTGTTGTCCGTTGTGTAATGATTGATTGGAAGAGTGTATATATTTGGCTGCAAGTTGCGTTGTTGAAAATGTCATTTTGACCAGAGTGCTTCAGTTTAGGCCTGTGTGTTTCTTTGTAAATGTGGAGTTTGAGTTGACTGCAGCATCTAAGCAATTGAGAAAAACTGTAATGGGATGAAAAACGTTGGAAAAAAGGAAGACAGTTTTTGTGAAATAATGGATGTTATTGAACGTTGCCATAGTGCTGTGGCACTGCTTTGCAAAATCACTAATTAGTCAATTTTACATTGAAAAACAGCACCTCATTGTTGTCCTAACTAGACATTTTCCTGCTCAGTTCCCTGGGTAATTTTTGAGCTTTGCTGTATTTTTAATGTAGACTCCTTTACACCAATGTTCTGGATTATTGATGCTGGAAAAAGGTTGGCGGAATTTCATTGCTGGGTTATAGTCATTGTTTTAAAAATAGTAGATGTCATTATTAGTCCCTGCAGTGTGATGACAAGCGTTGCTTTGTTAAAAGTACTAATTGGTAAAGTTTGTGTTTAAAAAAAGCTTCTCATCACTTCATCCTGACAGCTCTGCTGGTTGCCATGTCAACAAAAGGCATTTGCTTCGTCTTGTTGCAATGCACCAGATCTGAAAAAATTAGAGGTTTTAAAAGCAATCTGAGTTTATCAAACCAACCATCAGCATCTAATTACATCAAACCTATTAATAATATCCTGATGTTAAATCAGAATTCAACAGTCAACAGGTCACTTATCAGTTAGAAGTTAATATAACACACTGATGTGTTAAAATCTGATATAATAAAACGTATCAGTCATCAAGAACCAACTCAAATATGATGTGTATTATCTCAAGGTTATAATAATAAATTACTGTAAGATCTATATGACTTTAAAATGTCATTTATCCATAAATATGCCATTTTATCACATCATTGCAATAAGAAAAAACTATTCTTCAATCATTAATCAAGTTTAGGTTATAATGTTTATTAAACTAAGTTCCAGTTTTAGTGAAAATATGTGTTCTCTCTAGAGGATAAAGAACATGGAAGCTGTGCCTCAAATTGTGCTCTTTTGTCCGTGTGCAATGAGCAGGTGAGCTGTAAGGGTGAAATGCGAGTTTTGTAAGACTCATTTGGAAATAAACACTGTGGCCTCATTTACACATAGCCAGGTATTTACAGAAACACGGCAGTGTAACGAGAAGCATAAAGCCCCGTTAGCCAATCAGAATCCTGAAAACAACAAAACAGCGTATGCCAGGACTTCCTGTTGCACACCTGACGCTAATGCATTTTTGTTGCATACTGTGACGTTTGAAAACTTAATATTTTTCCCTTAAACGTTTTCCCAAAACTCCACTTTATCAAAAAGCATGAATATATCATCGATTTCCCAGGTACCCAGCTATGTGTTAAGGGGGTCTGTGTTAGACCTGCGCTGCATTTGGCTCCAACGTGTAATCATTACAACTGTCTTTCAGGACATATTTAAGACCCGTAGACTGCAGACGAACCCACTTTTGGGGAACCCTGTTAGATTTTGGGGGAGAAATCATTTGTATTAAAAGGAAAGTAAGAAAACTAAAAGATCAGAAAAGTTTAATGCTTATTACTAGTGGAATAAATGACAAGTTTTATCATAATATATAAACACAGCACAATACTGTACTGACTCATAAAACAACATTGTAGTGTAGTTAATGAGTGTCTTTGTGTTTGTAAACCTCCCAAAATGAGGACTTGCACACCAACAGAGTAGGGACCTGCGTCATTATGGGAAGGTAAAACCAAGTTCCCACAAAGTTAATCACTGCAGCATAGCTATTTCTACAGGCTTAACCTCCCCTTTTGAAATCTAATGAGTCCCCATCATGCTCATGTCCTTTAAAGTGTGTGTGTGTGATTGTTTATATACAACATAATGAGGACTTTGACCTGATTGCACACTGATAATGTGAGGATGTGTGTCATTACATAAAACCCACAATTTTTTACTCAAGCTGAACTTCTCCCTTTAAGATCTCAGCCCTGTAATGGTCATACTCTTGTGGAGACGTGTGTGTGTGTGTTCATGTATTTATCGCATTGTGGGGACCTTTTTATCTATGTTTTTTGGGCTTTGTGGGGACATTTGAGAGGTCCCCATGAGGAAAAATGACTTTATAGAAAATGTGCTTGTTTTATTTGAGAAACTAAAAGAGGTAAAAGATGTGCTTTTGGTTACTGAGGTTAAGGTTAGTGTTAGGATTAGGTGTAGGTGTAAAATTATGTACATCTAGTCATTATGGGAGTCTATGGAAAAACCTCACAAAGATAGTAATACAAGACTGTGTGTGTTTGTGTGTGTGTGTGAGAGGGTGTGCGTGTGTGTGTGTGTGTGTTTGTGTGTGTGTGTGAGAGTGTGCGTGTGGGTGTGTGTGTGTGTGTGTGTGTGTGTGTGTAGACGAACAGCTTTGAGCAGATCCTGTACAGAAGAGCAGAGAGCAGCTGGTTGCAGCATGGTTGAGGGAATCCTGTCTCTCTAGCTTTAGAGCTGTCTGTCACACCCAGAGAACACAGCAGAAGGACTCCCTTGAGCTACAGTCCATACAAGTACACAAACACACAAACACACACACACACACACTGCTGTAGTTTTAGCCTAATAAGATGCTGATTTTTTTCCTTAAGCAGGAAGATGTTAGCAATAAAAATATCCTTGCTTTGTGAAAATGACTTGTTCTCCTGTAATCTGCTTTTGGACAGTTTACACGCAAACACACTCACAGTGTTGGTGAAGCTACTCTTATAAACGGTCACTTTTCAAGCTACAAGCTGCTTTGGGGCGGTTGGTAGTGTAGTGTTCGAATCCCAGGACCGGTAAAGGTACAACTGAGGTACTCATGAGCAAGGTACCGTCTCCATGGGTTTGAATCCCACCTCCAGCACTACCATCGTTGGCAAGACCCTTAACCCCAAGTTGCTGCAGGGAGACTGAGCGTGTCATTAAAATGGGAGTCGGTCTGGATAAGAGCCTCTGCTGTAAGTGTAAAGATTACAGTAATTTTTTGTAAGTGTACGTGCACAAGGCGTCTGATGCTATCACTCTCACTTGAAAATGGACGAAGGTAGTACAATATATGGTGGATATGAGTGAATGCACTTGACATGGATGAGCGCACACACACACACACACACACACACACAGTGTTTGCTAACTGGGGCAGAAGTGAGATTGGTATTGCCCTTACTTCACCTGTCAGTGGAGTGTAGAAGTGGGAGATTAGAGCACGGTCTGCTTGGCAGGATTCAAACCGAGCCGCTGTGTTTCTCGCAGCGAGCCAAAACATTTGGACAGTTGGACTTCCTGTGAGGCTGCATGCACGCATCCAGCACTAATTACCACTGAACAATTCAGTTACCATTCTTAGACAAAGCAGCTTCTGAGCCATCACGGCTCAGATACAACAATCGCATTGTGTAAAACAGAAGAAAAGGGAATTCATTGCGTTGGTTCAAATGTAGAAAAATTTGTACATTCTGAGAAGACGAGATATTAGTCTGTGAGTGAATTTTTGTCATTGTGAACACAGCACAAGCACACTACAATGAAATGTGACCATCTATGAAGGAGCAGTGGGCAGCTCGTTTTAGCAGAGCCCCGGGGGCAGTGCTTGATGATGGTACCTTGCTCACGAGTACCTTAGTGGGGGAAGTTAGTAGCATAACGGTTAGGGCATTCGTCCCTCATAAGCAAGGTACCGTCTCCAAGCACTGCTCTCTGCTCCTTCACGGATAGGTCAAATAGAGAGGTCGCATTTCATTCTGGTGCGCCGTGTGTTGTGCTGTGTTCAAGAAATTCACTCCATCACACATGCAAAACACACGACCATGCCAACATTCACATTTACACAATTTTATATCCATAATGGCTCAAATTTCCTCTTTACAAGGACAGTATCAAACGGCCACCTGAAGATCAACAAAACAGCAGCTGAGCAAGGAATTCTGATGCCAGTCCACTCGAGCAGACAGCAGCAACAACAACAACAAGAAGCCTGGCAGCATGGCATGGCAGGATCTTCGACTGGCGCGGCTTCAGGCAGCAGGAGCATTCGCACCGCCAGGCACAGAGACACAACAGACTGTTAAGCACAATTTGGAACTATCACAGCAGACGACAAAGAGTGCACACAGTGATCACAGCACAAGAGAGCGACTCGGGCAAGAAGAACATAACTAAAAAGAAAAGAACATAAGGTGGAGTAGACAAAGAGCAAGCACCAAGACTGGTTCATTCAAACCTGGGAGACTGAGCAGTGCAAAGCTACTTTTATTATGTGACACATAAACCATATCCATTCACTGTGATTTAGACATGAGACTATTACTTTATTTATTAACCTGTTAAGCCCTGAGACTGTTTTACAGATTTTTAATTCTAAAAAAGATCCCCAAAATTAAATGTGTATATCTCAGCAACCACAATGTCTGTTTGTGACCCTCCACGGCAAAACCAATCGCTTGTCGCAAATTTTCAAAATTGAGTTATTTATGTTTTCTCGGAAACCTCTGCTGCAACAAGCAACTGGTGTTGCCGTGGAGGGTCACATTTTTATGCTTTTGGTCCCTTAGCAAAAAGGAGTTTAGTACGAGTATACTTATTATATACTAAAACTGAGGCAGTATACTTGAAGTTTATTTTTATACACTATATTTTATATGCTTAAGCACAGTATAATGAAGTATACTTGACTTATACTGATAAGTATAAAGAAAAGTCTACTAAAGTCTAAAAGTATACTTTTGTAATCTTAAAATGACCATATAAAGTATACTTAAAGTGTTCCAATTTAGTCCGAAGAAGTATTAAATTAGTATACACTCTAGTACACTACAAGGTACATGGTACATGGTCCGTAGTATACTTGGTATACTTATACTCAATCAAGCATACTTAATAAAATGAACTTCAAGTATACTACTTTTTGCTAAGAGGTATCATTATAAAGGTAACACTTGTGAGATGGAGGAGGATGCAGAACATAAAAAAAATCATGTTCACAAAAAAAAAAAAACTAAAAACATATTATCTGCGTAATCTGCGGAGTCTGGGCTTTCATATGATATACGGTGTGCATGGTTAGCCGTAGCAGTATGGATTCTACAGCCATATTTCTTCCACGTAGACACATGCAGTGTTTCTGTGTTTATTTATGTGTTTGGTGTTGGAATTGTGTTATGTTTAGGTGGAATTTGATGTTTGAGATTTTTACACGAGATTCTATCGGTGGTGTTGATGTGCCGCATGTGTATGTTTGTTTACGTTTACCCACTACTTAAAGCCTTCCTGTTCTGCGCCCGGTACCGGGGGACGATCGGGCTCAAGCCATTAAACCCTCCAGGATTTCGCTTTGTTGCGTTTGCAACTATCGACGCAAATTCAGCCACTCCCCGTAAATTCCTCGCAACCTTGCAATGCTGATAAATACAGTTTTCCTCAATTTTTAACCAATCATCGTCGTTTCCTGTGAAGCATTGAGCCATATGTCGGCGAACTCACTTTCCGGTTCCATTTGGAAACATTCAAATCTTTCAGTTTAATAAGCCGTTCTCTTTTTTCTCAATTTTCCCAACGAGTGTCAAGACGGAGACAAGACCAAGACGCTGTAGAGATGAGACCGAGACCGGACCGATGCTCGTTTTACACCACATGACAAATAAGTGGAACACGCAAAGCCGAAGCAGCGCTCATAAAGAGCTGAACAAAGCAAACAACACGCACTGAGCAACATTAAATTATTCAGTATTTCTCTCTTACATATCTATAATGAGGAAATCACTTCACTGGTTATCCAAAATGATACCATCATATGTTAACAAATGAGCCATTCTCTTTTTCCCAGTTGAAAGAAATGCATCTGATTAAGTCCAGTCAGAGCAGTTATTATTCCAAGAGATCATTTTGGCATTTGGCTTATTTGCAAACAGCACAGGATATGAATAGACTCACTGGACGAAAAAAACAGCAGAAGAAGCACGCATTGTGAATTCTTCATGTGATGCATGTTTTATGTAAGAAGTCATCTTTGAGGATGAATCTTCTCTCTCTCGCACCAATCAGAATGCAGGCCGATCTCAGATCAGTGAATAGCAGCTCGATCGCTCACACTTCTGGAAGCTACTGTCAGAACTGATCCATATCTCTTTTTTTTTTTCTCAGGTGACAGCGTGCTGTAGCTGAGACGCTTCTACTACACGTGGCTACGACTCTTAAACCAAATCAAGGTTTATTACGAGATCCTCAATGTGATTTACAGAAATATGATTGTTATTTTATTTATTATTAGTCAAATCACTTATATGTGTTTACAAGCGAGTGAAATGTTTCTTGTGCAGGTTTCACAGTGTTGCAAGCCCTAAAATAGGGAGTCCAGTAGCGTAATGCTTAGGGACTTGGCCCCAAGTTTTTGAAGGCTCACCGGTTCAAGGTTTGGACCAGTAAGCGTACTACTTAGGTACTCATGAGCAAGGTATCGTCCCCAAGCACTGCTCCCTGGATCCTGCCAACAGGCTGCCCACTGCTCCTTCACAGATGGCTCAAATGGGGCAGTTGGAAGTGTAATGGTTAAAGAGTTCCCCTCGTGATCAGAGGGACACCAGTTTGAATCCTGGACCGGTAAGGTACCACTTAGGTACTCATGAGCAAGGTACCATCCCCAAACACTGTTCCCCCATGTCAGCTGCTCACAGCTCCTTCAGAGGTCAAATTTTATTGTGGTGCACTGTGTGCTGTGCTGTGCTGTGTTCACTGTGACAAATAATTACTCACTTAAATGTGCTTTAATTCACTTAATATGCAATACGATTATAGATTGTATAGATACAGGCCAAATATACAATACACTAAAATTACATTGAAAAATACGAGAATAACAGATGTTGTCTGGGAAATAATAAGCATGTGATGTGTGCACGTGTGTCAATAATCAGTTCTTATAACAGAAAAATGTGTGTAAAAGCCATAATAATATAATAATTATAATAATTGATTTAATGAACAAATATGAAGCATTTCTTGATCATGTTCACAACATGATCACTTTCTGAATTTGTGTTTATGCAACAGAATGGATTTGATCGATCATGAAAAATCATGTTCTTACAGCAGCCTTTTTCACTGTATTAAATGAGCGAATCTTTAAGTGATTATTTGTCATAGTGAACACAGCACAGCACACAGTGCACCACAACCAAATGTGACCGCTACATTTTACCCATCCGTGAAGCAGCAGCGCCCGGCGAGGACGGTACCTTACTCATGAGTAACCTCGTAATGATCCGGGACTTGAACCAGGGCCCACTCCCTAACTGTTACGCTGCCAACTGCCCCAACATTGAACCTTACTGAACCTGAGCCAAGGTGTGAAGCATTTACAGGCGGTTGCCGATTTACACCCTGATCCATACCTTGCTGCCAGCGACCACTTTCAAGGTGACAACTCCACTGGAGGATAAATACCTGGAACTCCACATCAGACTTTTAGAACTGAAGAAGCCTTTCGAGTGAGGTCTGAAACGTCTTTGCGAATTTGATAAGAAGTCCCGTGGCCACGATTCAGGCCCCTAAAATGACCATGTCCTGGACGACTGAATTCTGTGAATTCAACTTACGTCTTGTGTTCAACATATTCTTAAAACTCTTGAAACAAAGTGACATCAGTGTCTCAAATGGTAATTAGTGAATAAAGGGAAAGAGATTGGCAGTAATGAGAGAACATTGGCAGTAAATGATGTAGATTGTATTGTATTGCAGAGCCAGGAACAGCACTTAAAGATTTCTGTTTGCACTCATGCATTTAGGTGTATTACAGGGTTCAGAGAGTTCAGTCAGGCCAGTGTGAGTACAGTGTGTGTGTGTTCAAGACTTTGGGGGACATATTTCAGGCTCCATGAGAAGCCCTGCAGATTGATGAAGTATCTACCTCTGGGGCCAAAAATGGCGTCATTGTTTGTTTTTTCCTGTTTCTCTCTTTGTGAGGACATTAAATAGAAATAATCACTCACTCGCATAATAACAGTTGGTGTAACGGTAGGACGTTTGCCCTGTGATCAGAAGATTGGCAATTTGAATCCCACACCGGTAAAGGTACCACTAAGGTACCGTTCCCAAGCACTGCTCCCCGGGCACTGCTCATGTCAGCTGCCCACCGCTCCTTCACGGATGGGTCAAATACAGAGCTCACAGTTGGTTGTGGGGCGCTGTGGTGTGTTCACAATGTCAAATAATCACTCACTTTTGGTCTTCTTTTTCTTCGGAATTGCGTTCGTTGTACACCGAGAAATTCAGTGTTTTGTGTTTTGATTCCAATCGGCCAGGATTTTCTCATTGTCCATGCTTGAAAAACTGGCGGGAACCTCCAGGATGGCGGAATGTTTAGTCTATCCGGGAGGGATTGCATTCATTTATTATCCAAACCCACAGGGGGACCGGAGCCTATCCCGGGAAAGGCACAAGGTGGGGACCAACCCTGGGCAGACGCCAACATACTGCAGAACACACACACTCTCACACAATCACACTCGCAGTCACACCTTACAGGCCAATTTAGAGTCACCAATTAACCTACACTGCACGCTTTTGGACTGTGGGAGAAAACCCGCGTGAACACAGGGAGAGCATGCAAAGTCCACATAGAAAGACCCGGGGCTCGAACCTAGGACCTTCTCGCTGTGAGGTGGCAGCGCTAACCACTGCGCCACCCTGCCACCCTGAATTCATATTAACTGAAATCATTTTTCCGGACCTTTTTACAGAACGTAAAAATCTCCGTAATCTTTACTGATATTGTCTGTAATGATTACTGACATGGCTCGCTCTGACGGCACAAAAATCACTGACAAGCTTTGATAATAAAAACTTTAACCGCACGCTCTCATGTAAAACTCATCCCAGCCGAATAGTACTTTCGAGTTACTAGCGTCTTTGGCAGAAATTGACCGTGAACCCGTCTCATATTCATTGTTCTTATTGCTCTATATGTGGCTTTGCTTAATGAAATATTCATGCATGCTTGAGCTGCTTAATGGCTGCAAAGTGCTCCACATTTTGCAAAAACAGAACTGTTGCATCAATTAATAATCAATTGCCCCAGAAACGCAAGTCTACTGTATGCTGCATTATTCATGTAATGTACGTACACTGGCCTATTGATTTCACAAGCTCCCGTAAAGGGCATTGTCTCTCAATCTACTCAATGTTTCCACTTGTTCTCCATGTTCCCTAGAGAGATGGACGGAACAATTCCGAAAAGAGAGTGGATTTTCAGAAGTGATGAAACCACATCCAACGTCAGATTAGAAAAGGGATTTTAAAAAAATCAATCAATTACGAGTGCAGGAAAGTCAGTAAATGTGCAACTGTCACAACAGCAATCACATATGATCACAAAATTCATGCTGCGGTAGGGATGCACCGATCCGATACGTGGAGGGGATATCGGTCCGGAAGGAGTCGATCTGTAAATGTGGGCACACTCAGTTGGTTCTGCATGTGAAGTGTGACTGCGGTAAAGCTGGTTTATTCTTCAACATTGACACTAATTCCTACATATTGATATGACAATGAGCAGAACAAGCAACACAACACACTACAAGCCCAAAAGCACATCACACCATTATACTGTTTCATTTCCTTAACAACACCAGCTCTGTTCCTGATCCCAGTCACGTATTCAGACATTTTGTAAAGCATTATTTTCTGTTTAAAATATGACTCAGAGACTGTATCGGATTTGTATTGTATCAGTAGATTTCCAAATTTACAATATCGGTATCAGACATAAAAAAGTGATATCGTGTCAGGTTTAGTTTATATCTTATATGATGCATTTTATAGTGTCTAGGGTTTACTGGACGAGAGCTCCAAAAACACCCCGATAATTACGTTCCCTCCTTCAGTTTGGACTTTCTTCAAATCACAAAGCAGTGACCTGGCACAATTGGAGCTGCAGTGGAAAAGTGTGTCCCTGTTCTACTTTCACACCGAGCGGAAAGTTTGGCTCCACGAGCAGCTCTGAATGGCACCACGATTATTACAGCATTTCAGCTGTTCACAGCACTCTTCCCCCAATTTCAAGTTCAAGGCGATCTGACAAAAAGCCTGGTTTAAACAAGGGTGCTGTTGAATAAGGGTGTAGCACTACATCAATTCCGCCCGTAGTTCCTGGGATAGGCTCCGGTCCCCCACCGTGACCCCTGTTTAATGAATGAATGAATGTTTAGAATGTGCTATTCCAATAATAAAAGCCAATAAATAGCAGGATAGAGGAATGCCCAAAAATGTCCAATATCTCAAAAGGGTATGAGTGGAGGTAGAGCTGTCAGCCGAGGTCTGATTTATATAATCTGACTCTGCATCTCTTCTTGCCACTGCACCGCCATCTGATCTCTCAGAGAAATAAAGAATTTGCTTTGAAAAATTTGTGCCCGTTTGAGACAAGAGATGCTCAAAAATATACTTTTAATGGGTCAGCCTCAGTGTCGAGGAGCATCATATTAATATTAGCGATGCAACTAACCTTCTGTAGCTTATCAGTAGTGATAAGATTTTTAAAGTGCTCTAGCTTTCCCAGTAACGATAAGTAAATGGTGGAAAATTGTTACAAAATAGTAAGTTGTTACAAAAATACTGCTGAAAGTGAGTGATTATTTGTCATTGTGAACACACCACATCACCATGACCAAATGTGACCTATGCATTTGACTCATCTGTGAAGGAGCAGTGGGCAGCTGACATGGGCAGTGTCAGAAGAGCAGTGCTTGGGGATGGTACCTTGCTCATGAGTACCTCAGTAGAACTTTTACCGGTACGGGATTTGAACCGGCAACCCTCCGATCGAGGAGTGAACACCCTAACTGTTACTCCACCAACTGCACTTATGTTATGTTCCATCAGTGTTATTTTCCTCTCTTTACAAAGACGGCTATTTCTAACAAGCAGCTGTTTCTGATTATGTTGAATTGGCAGAAGTGGCATCTGATTGGCTACCGTGCCTTGCTGCATCACATTAATGTTGTTTTTTTATGTGTTTGTGGGGACATGTGAGAGGTCCCCATGAGGAAAAATGACTATAGAAAATGTGAATGTTTTATTTTATAAACTATAGGAGGTAAAAGATGTGCATTTGGTTAGTGAGGTTGAGGTTATGGTTAGGATTAGGATTAGCTGTAGAATTATATACATCTAGTCATTGTGGGAATCTATGGAATGTCCTCACAAAGGTAGTTGTACAGGTTTGTGCGTGTGTAGGTGTGTGTGAAGAACTTCTAGTAATAAAAGCACACCATCAGTACACTTTAATTCACTATTTTTTCACAAGGGTACACGCTGAATGTACATCTGAGTTCAGAATAAAGCACACATCCATACATCTGTTTTAGCTGACTTCAGATTTCCTGAAATCATGTCAAAAGTAGCATTAGCTTGTTGTGTTTGAATAAAGGTATAATGGGGTGGCACTTAGACTGAGCTTAATGTGAGCACCTCGGGGAAGGAAACTGATAAATATGAATGAGTTATTGCAGATTATTTGCCTCCTTTTTGTGCACTTAATATGCACATCAGTCTCCAATTTATTTGTGGCCTATATTTCCGCCTCTTTTATTTCTCCTCTGAATACATTTTTCATTATCAGTTGGCTAACCTTTTGTAGTGCGCCACATAACGAAGGGAAATCAGTAACGCACAAACACACAAGGATGCACACGTGAAACTGTGCCTCGGATACAAACACAACTGCGTTCATATTCAGTGTGCATTGCATAGAAGCTCTTTAAAAATTCTCTTTCCAACATAAATAAATCTGCACCACGTGTTTATTGTGAGTTATAAGCGGTGCACCTGGAGGGAAGCTGATTTACAGATGAACGCGGTTTCAGAAGCTTTTACATGTGCACATTTCAACCCAACAAGCCATCAAGCATCAAAGCTGGAGAGAGATATTTCATTTGATTTCTTATCTAGGCAATTTTCACTGGGACCTACTTAGTATGAGTGGGCTGCCACGTTGCCATGGTAATGATGTTCTCTGCTCTGTTGCTAACATTTGTGTGAAGGGCGACACCGTGTGGACAAAAACGGTATTGACACAAAAATAATTTAACAAATACGAAACCAACTACTGTAAATTAAATACAGAATTTTACAGTATTATCATTACAGTACTTTTAAAGACAGGCTGTAAATCTACAGCAAAGGACAAGGCTCAACATTTAAGAGCAAGATGTAAATCTTAATGTTAATAAGTTGGTAGTGTAACAGTTAGGAACTTGGCTGTGTGATCGCTGAGTCCAGTCCTGGACTGGTATAGGTACCCCAGTGGTACTCGTGAAGAAGGCACCGTCCCCCAAGCACTGATCCCCAAGATGCTGCCAAAAAAGCTGCCCAAGGATGGGTCAAAAGCCAAGGTCACATTATGTCGTTTTAAATGTTGTGGCGCACTGTGTGCTGTGTTCACAATGACAAATAATCACTTACTTATATTAAAACAAATACTGTGCATTTTTAGACAGGCTGTAAATAATCTGCAAACTTGTTTGCAACAGTACAGCAATATACAGTACTTACTTTGCAAAAACTTTGAAGTATTACTGAAAAATGACTAGTATGTGCTACATGGTTGAGAGAGAGAGAGTGAGAGAATGACAAATACAAACTTTCGTAATTTTACAAAACTTTTAGCATGGCTCGCTCATTTCCCAAACAAGTAATGATTCAAAAATAAAACGATTTCATAAAACGATTTCTGCAAATGAGGTCAGAAGAGTCATTTAATTAATTCACTTATACTTTTGTATACTTGCAATATGCATATTTTACATTAAAATATGATTTAGCACACTAAAAACACTTGAAAGTAAAGTGCATTTTAAGAATAATATACTCAGAGTATAATATAATTATATAATATAGTATAATTCGTCCTTGAGATCTATCTATCTTATCAATGTTTTGATATTATCTTGTAATTTACAGACCCAAATAAAGAAATTCTGAGTTTTACCTCTTACATCTAAGATTTCCCTTAGCAAAAAGTAGTATACTTGAAGTTCATTTTATTAAGTATGCTTGAGTATAAGTATACTAGCAAGTAGCAAGTATACTACGGACCATGTACCATGTACCTTGTAGTGTGCTAGAGAGTATACTAATTTAATACTTCTTCGGACTAAATTGGAAATTTTTTAAGTATAAGTATATCAGTATAAGTCAAGTATACTTCATTATACTACTCTTAAGCATATAAAATATAGTATATAAAAGGTAAACTTCAAGTATACTGCCTCAGTTTTAGTATATAATAAGTATACTCATGGTACACTTGAATAAACTACTTTTTGCTAAGGGTTGTCATAACGTTAGTATTTGAGGAGTCTTCTATTGAACATAGATCAGTTTTAGGAGTTTAATGAACAAACCCTGGGCTATTTTCCCAACATGTTGTACATGTATAAATATGTATGTCGCGAATAAAGAATAATGATTTTTTGTAATAATAATAATAATAATAATAATAATAATAATAATAATAATAATAATAATAATAATAATAATAATAATGAAATAAATTCCCTCTAGTTCGCTCTCCGTTCCAGCAGGCGGCGCTGATGCTTCTTATTCCTTCACCTTTGACCCCAACATGGCGCCTCCCTGTAGCGCATGAAGATGGAGTTCGGGGATGGTAATAATCAGTAAAACGGGTGGATTTTCGTGATGTGAGGCTCGTTTAATCCGGTGTGTAATGCAGTGGAGCAGTGTGTTGGGTGGAACTGCGCGTTAGCTTGTTAGCCAGCTGGTTGCCATGCAGCTCTTACTGCGGTCGTTTAGCAACGCGCGGCTCCTTAGCAACGTGAAGATCTGCAGAATAAAGAGGAGAAATCAGACTTATAATCAGTCCTGGACTCTGATCAGACACAGATGGATGAAGGCGAGTTGTGGAGTTGGACACTGTGTGAGAGACTTTACTTCATCAGACGACAAGGTGACTATTTTGGAGAACCATTCTGTGCAATACTTTTCAATAATGTGTGCAGATATAGTTAGTTAAAAAGTGACCAGTGATATATACATTGTGCAAATAGTAGAGGCAGTGCCAAAATTGTGCAATTTTATGGCAGTCTTACAGAGTTACACATTTTGATAAATATGGCCACAGAATCCTGCAGAAAAAAGTTGGATATCCTCTGCATTGTAAATTTGTGACAAAAAGTATAAATCTTTTTAGATTTTTTTTAAACAGTTTGTGATTTATTAAAATGTATAATCTTATGTAATAGTTTCATCTTGGCAATATACTACTTTAATCTCTTTTAATACTTTTCTGTCACTAAAAATTTATGGGAATAAAAACTTGAATATACTTTAGCTTTTTAGTCATAAATTTGCGCGAAAAATTGTCCAAATTTGTGAGGGAAAAAAGTTGGATATACTTTAACGTTGTCAAGTGGTAAATTTGCTAGAAAAAATATACCACTTTAATCTCTGAAAATATCAGTTAACAGTAACAAAGACAAAATGTTTGTGGCAAACTTGTGGTTAATTTGTGACAAATAGTAGTTTGCCAGAATATGTTGCCACAAGTTTGCCATTGTCAGTGACTAGAGGCAAACTTGCAGCACAAGACCACTAGTGACCGATGTATTGGGCAGTAATGACCAACTTGTAGTGAACGTTTGCTGACGAATTTGCCAGGTGCATAAGTTTCTAACTTAATTTACATGTGAAAATATGACCTTGCTGCAAATTTGCGGAAACATTGCCAAAGGTTAACAGAATGTAAAATAAAAAATTGCTAGAATATAAAATAAAAATATCTTTATGATCTCACAGAATATCTGAATGTAAAAAATCTGTTGTACATTTGTGAGTTTTTTCATATCAATATGCTACTTTAATCTCTGAAATATGATTTATTTTTTCTGGCTCAATACACTTAGATCAAATGTGTAGAAAAATTACACAAATCATGTGTAGCACTTTACACATTTTGTGTTAATGTTTAATAAAATTGTGTTGGGGAAAAAGTCAGATTTTTTGCACATAGTCATGTGTAGTTTTAAAATGTATGCAAATTATGTGCATTTGCTCTCAGCATTCAACACAATATGTGTAACTAAGGACAACACGTGTGTTAATATTATACGTGTTTACAGATCTTTGTGTTTCCTTTCTTGACACTTTCTCTGTGCCAAAAGTGTTCACACAGTGAATGTGTTAAAATTAGCACAAGAAACGTCCCAAAACTCACCCATTAACGTGTAAGAATTTGATAAAGTTTGTGTCCATTTTAACACATCTTTTCAAAGAGTGTATAAGATGATTTCTGAGTTATTTTATAATGCATTTGCTTAAGAAAATATTTGTCCTTGTTTTCTAACTTTTTAAATTTTCTAATCTGTTTTTTCTCCTGGATTAACTACTGTAGATGAAGTTTTCATGGGGAAGAAATCCATTCTGTTTTTATGAATTAATGAGAGCGTTTCCATTGGGGAGAAAATTCACTCTGTTTTTATGAATTAATGAGAGTTTTTACATGGAAGATAATTCATTCTGTTTTCAGGACTTGACAGAATAAAGTTTTCTGGGGAAAAATTAGCCTAACGAGGACAAAAATCTGATCTGTTTTTCAGCAGTAACATGATACATCAAATTAATGCTGCACAATTCTGGAAAAAAATGTGCAATGTTTTGCTTAGAATTGAGATCACGATTTTCTGGCACAGTCTTTTTGTTCAAATTTGAGTGTTTATTGTAATGAACCTGTAAAAGCGTGATGTAGTCTAGCAGAAAGGGACAGGGTGATTCTCAACGGAAAAGTATGGCATTGCTTTTGTGCCAAAATATACACATTTTTCCAATATGAAGCCCAAAGGAGCAGCAACAATATGAGTTTTGGGTTATTTGATCATTTTGCTGTAATGTTGACGCTCATATTTTATTATATATTTCACGTAATAGCAGATTTCTTCACTATGAAAACATTGTCTCGTCATTTTTTTTTGCTGATGTGAATGCATTATGCACCCTTAGCATATTAATGACGTAGTTGTTATACCTAAACCTAATTTTCCCACTCTGTTGTTCTCCTCCTGCCGCAGAACATTGATATGTCACAGTTTCCTGCAGACAGAATCAGAAATTTCAGCATCATTGCTCATATCGATCATGGAAAAAGTACTCTGGCTGACAGACTGCTGGAGATGACCGGTATGTTGTCTCTTACCGCTTAAAAATATCTCCAGCTATTACTGTCAGTGCACTGATCCTAACAGTCCTGTGTGAGGTTGCACAGTTTTGGGGGAAAACAGGGTTGACTGCACACAGACACAAGATTTTGTTTACGCAAGTTCCCCCAAATTTATAGAAAATGTGATGTATATTGTTATCAGGATATGAAATGACGTATTACGATATCAGATTTTGGTCGTATCACCCAACCCTAATTATCCCTGTGTTTTTGGTCCTGTGCAGGAGCCATAGCTAAGACGGAGCGTAACAAGCAGGTTCTGGACAAGCTGCAGGTGGAGAGGGAGAGAGGGATCACGGTGAAGGCTCAAACGGCTTCTCTGTTCTACCAGCACCAAGGACAAACCTACCTGCTGAACCTCATCGACACACCGGTCAGCAGCAGCAGCAGCACACACTTAAGTTGTTCTTACAGGCCTGCATAATCAGAGTATCTTTCATTGATTCATTTTTTATTATTTCATTTAGAATTTTGGTTTTGAATATCTTTATTTAGTACAGTATATATAGTATTTATAGTTTATATATACGTTTTAAAAATAGAATAGAAAAGAGGAGCTGGAGCACCACCTAGTGGACCACCTAGCTCATTTGAATTTTCCTGTGTTCAGGGTCATGTTGATTTCAGCTATGAAGTTTCTCGTTCCATTTCCGCCTGCCAAGGAGTTCTGCTGATCGTCGACGCAAACCAGGTGTGTCCCCGACGTCTTTATCCACCTGAGACATCACTCATCCAAACACTCATCCAATTCATATTATGAAAGAACGTAGAAATGTACATTCAGGGTTTGGCTGAATTTGAATTAATAGTTTCGATCGCAACATCACGAAATCCTGGAGGGTCTAAAAATATGAAGAAGTGATTTGCTCAAGACTTTTGCACTGCGCTACGTACTGTATATGACCATTTTCAGCTAAAGTGTTTATTTAAGTGAATCCCAAAACTAGTGACTCTACAAACCTTTCCAGTTCTGCTTTAAAGCTGTCTGTATTACACTTGTATCACATTCTCATGCCAGTTTTCTAAAAGGATTTTAACTTTCCACCTGCTTCTCAAACATAAAAATACAGCTTTCCATTTGAAAGGGCACTAAGGCTCCGTCCACACGGGCGTCTGAATCAGGTGTTTTTCTGCCGTTCGTGGCGTCGGGTGAGCGTGGACTGAACGCCGACCGTTTTTCTGTGCATTGGAGCGAATCAGAGTGTCCACATGGGACATGACCTGCGTTCGGTCAGTATCAAATAAACACCGCATGCAACATTTTCGTGGCATCAATTTCTGCTGAAATCCCGACAAACACAAAGAAGACGTCGCTATATCGTTTACATGACGTTGGGTTGACGTTCTGAAGGAGCGAATATGTCCCATGATTCCAGAAGTGTTCTGATACGGGAAATGCAGAAGAAGCCGTGTTTTGAAAATGTGCGAGGAGACTGGTGCAGCCCGGCTGGTGCAGGAAGTGGAGCTGAGAGCAGTGCTATGGGACGTCTTTTTAGCAGAACACAGTGAGTGTGGGGGTGAAGCCAGTATCGGCGGTGATGTTTCCTCGTCTCTCGTCTACGTGGTCGTATCAGGAGGAGTTTTAACAGAAGAAAGTGGAGGCTCAGTTTTAATGAAGCACAGGGAGCCATTTTTGGTGAACTCAATGCAGAACTATCCACAAAGACCAGCCACAGGTAAACACTCTGGACAGAACGATTACTGCCCCCACAGGTAAACACACCGAACTACAAACTGGGCTGCAGCTTGGTGTTAAACAGCGTCAAACCAACACCAACGTAACACCTCACTGGAGTCCATCAAGCACAGCTACAAAACACAACAGAAGCACGTAGGACGTTCAGAGCGTGTTCATTTATCCAACACTCGTGTGGATTCGGATTCTGAATATGGAAGAATTTAATTTAGTCTCAATCCTAAATGATCCATTTAAATATCTTGTGTTTTCCTCCTCGAAGGGAATACAGGCGCAGACAGTGGCCAACTTCTACTTGGCGTTTGAGGCGCAGCTCACCATCATACCAGTTATAAATAAGGTAGTTTTCATATTTATCACTGAATAATTTGTTGTGTCTTCTTACTGCAGCATATAAAGGAAGATTTATTATATTTCATTTCAGATTGATTTAAGAAATGCAGACCCAGAAAGAGTGGAAAAACAAATTGAGAAGGTGTTTGATATTCCCAGAGATGAGTGTATCAGGGCAAGTATGAAGAGAACATTTAATGTGTTTTACTAAGACTATGCTAGTGTTTGATATTAGTGCATCATATTTTTATTATTCTGAGATATCTTCTGTCTTATATGTGTTTGTATTCTTAGTTGTATTTATAAGTGCGTGTTTAGTTACTGATTCTCATAGATACAAATCTTTTATAGATATCTGCAAAATTGGGCACAAACGTGGATCAAGTTCTGGAAGCTGTAGTGAAGAGAATACCACCGTGAGTTTCATCACATTTTCTGGAATTTTTTTAATTAACTTTTTGGTACAGCTTTTAGGCATGCATGATATGGGAATTATTGACGATGCCGACATCCAATATTTTTCATGCTTATTTCTGCCGAAACTGATAAATGAGGAAGGTGGAGTCGAGCACGTAAAGACAAGATATTATCCTCGCCAACTTTCCTTTGGACACAAAAATAACACCGCAGCTCTGACATTTTTAAGCGAGCGTGAAAGCAGAGTGGAGCGAGGGCGGAGCATTTCCAGAGTAGTGCACAACATTTCAAGAAAAAGTCACTTCCCCGCACTATGTAGTGTACCAAGTCAAATAGGGCGCGTAGGACACTCCATGTGCACTACCTAGTGTGTAGAGAGCTGTTAAGCCACAACCCCGGCTATTCCTTGAGATGCATACTACCACATAGAAAAGTATGTTAAGAGCACCTTATGTACCATACTGTTAAGTGCAGTAGTACACGGTTCAGGACACAGCCCATGTGTGAGCTCACATTCACTAAGTGAAGCAAACACACAGTTTAGTCAGTTTAAATTGTTTGACGTGTGCAGGCAGAGTTGAGCGTAAAGACAAGAGATTTTGCTGGTGAACGTTCCACTGTGTGATCACAATTTTGGCACAAAATACCACCATACATAAAATCCCACCTCGGACTTTGGGCAGAGTCTGGCACAAGGCATTTCCAACGTGCAATAATAACGCCAAGGTCGCGGGTTCGATCCCCGTATGGGCCAATACCCTTTGGGGCAGTTGGTGGCGTAACGGTAGGGTGTTCACCCTGTGTTCAGAAGGTCGCAGGTTCGAATCCAGGGCGGTAAAGTTACCACTGAGGTGCTCATGAGCAAGGTACCGTCCCCAAGCACTGCTCCCCGGGCGCTTGTTAGCTGCCCACTGCTCCTTCACGGATGGGTCAAATGCAGAGGTCACATGTGGTTGTGGTGCACTGTGTGCTGTGCTGTGGTGTGTTTACAATGACAAATAATCACTCACTAAAAATGTGTCAAAATATCGGCTGGAAATATCAGGTCAATCCGGTGCGCGCCAGTCAAATGTGAACGCTCTGCGTTTGACCCTTCCGTGAAGGAGCAGTGGGCTGTCTGTCAGCACCAGGGTAGCAGTGCTTGGGGACGGTACCTCGCCCGATGAGTACCTGTACCTCAGTGGAACCTTTACTGGTCCACGATTCAAACCGTCGACCTCCCGATCACAGGGCGAACACCTGTACGGAGGAGAGTGAATGGGATGCAAACCTTAATGACTGATATTGGTGTAACACGGTTATATCTTGCTCAAGATCATGTGGTAGCATTAAATCCACAGTGAGAGAATGCTGATGTTGCAGCTACAGAATTAACAATACAGCATTTGGGAGTTCCTGCTGCGGCAGTAAACAGTAAAGACTTATTTAAAGTTTGAGCTCATGCAGTAGTCTCTTTTTTAACAGTTAAACATGAAATGCTCTGTGTTTTAGTGGCTTGTGCATGAAATAATTTCCACCCGTTCTTCTTTTCTATTTCCAGTCCCACCTTCAAGCTCTCAGACCCGTTTAAAGCGCTGGTCTTCGACTCCAATTTTGACCACTACAGAGGAGTGATCGCTAATATAGCAGTATTCGGGGGACACGTGTGTAAAGGGGACAGGATCGTCTCGACCCACCTGGGGAAGACTTACGAAGTCAACGAGCTGGGAGTGCTGAGACCTGATGAGCATCCAACAGACAGACTGTAAGTTACCATTCTGCACTGTAGGTATTTACACTTACAGCGTTTAGCAGACGCTCTTATCCAGACCTACTTCCATTTTCCTAATTTTGGGGAGAGAACAACTTGGGGTTTAGCGTCTCAAGGACCCAGTGATGGTAGCTAGAACTCGAACCCACAACCTCTTAGTCCAGGGGCGAGTATCCTGACCACTAGACCACCACCCCACATTTGAGTTTTAATGTAGTCTTGACAAAGATCATATTTACACATTTATTTACATATAAATGACTGTGTGTAGGATCTCATTTTCCTACTAATGTTTATAAAGACATGAAGGACGGCTCAAAACGTTGGCACGGTGCTGAGTCTAAACTGACCCTTTGTTTTTGGCGTCAGCTACGCGGGACAGGTGGGCTACGTGATCGCGGGGATGAAGGAGGTGAAGGAGGCTCAGATCGGAGACACACTGTATCTGCACAGGAAGCCCGTAGAACCGCTGCCCGGATTCAAACCTGCTAAATCCATGGTGTTTGCAGGTGAACACTTCAGCTAAATATTCACGTGATTAGCGAGTCATGTAGAGTTAAGCATTTACACCAGGACAGGAGCGGAATTGCGCACGTCTGATTTAGACAGGGACGATGGTGAGGCAGTGGTGTAAAACTCTGTACTTAGAGGCTGGGCAATAGTTAGGGCTGGGCAATACAACTCAAATCAGTATCACGGTTAATTGAACATTTTACTACTATTACGATTAATGAGTGATTATTTTGTTTTTGCATTTGTTTTTTTGCCCTCATCTTCCACCGACATGGTTTCTACTGTAGATATGTTCAAATTTGTGTATTAAAGCTGTTATTTTTCTAATAAAAGAGTGCATGTCTTAGATGTGATAGAATCCTTTTTAAAGGATGAACATAATTTTACAAGCTGTGGAAATAATTAACATGGGCACTATTACCTTGAATAGAAGTTCTGAATGTCGGTTTTGTTTAACTTTCCATTAGGGATGCAGTTCTAGCTTTTTCACTTTCGATACTGATACCTGTGCTTTGTGTCTGAGCCAAACTCACATGTCGATCTGATATCAGTGTTTAATGAATAATCTGTATAGTTCTGTGTGAGGAGGAGACTGTAGAATGGATTAGTTTGAACGCAGTTGTGTGATTTTGTGACGCTCCCTAACACTGCAGCACTAAAATAGGGCTGCAACTAACGACTATCTTGAGAGTCAACTAGTCATCGACTATTAAAACGATTAGTCGACTAATCGGATTATAAATTTCATAATTATAAAATGGCTTCGATGTAGCTACCAGCTTTTACATTTAGTATGAGGTTATTAAAATTTTGTGGTAAATAATAAAGACAAGAAAGATAGTTCACTCAAAAACATATTTTAATAAATAAGTTTCTTCTTTTCCTTATCTAGCCTTACGATGGCTCCTGGTTTTGTGATGGTACTGAGAAAATGGTAACATACTATTATAACATTTATGAGCGAGTGGCAAAGGCGTTGGTTACTTTACCGTTTTGCGTGCTTATTAGCGATGTGAACCTAACTATTAAATTATAATTATAAAATTAGATAAAAACTATAACCTAGCGTTAACCTACCTGTCGCAGTTCCTCTTCCTCCAACGTCTTTGGTTTTTCTGTAGGAACTTTCTTTAGTGAATCACAAAAACAGAAGCCATCGGCCAATAGGATTCGCAGCCAGAAACACATGAGCCGCCCCCAAACTGTCCAAAACCCCGCCCCCAAACTGTCCAAACTCCGCCCCCAAACTGTCAAACCCCGCCCCGAAACTGTGTCCAAACCCTGCCCCCCAAACTGTCCTAAACCCCAGCCCCCAAACTGTCTAAACCCACGCCCCCCAAACTGCTCAAACCCGCCCCTTTCCTTTGGCAGCGTAGAAATCTCCTCGAGTAAAACGCTCGTCTGTAATCTACAGCAAGCGCGAGGACATTATAACACGCCGAGAGGAAAAAAGACATTAGAGGAGAAATACAGTTTGCGCATAATATTATCACAAACCCACACTCGATTCTTAATTTTGTGCTCTCGAGTTTCACATCTGCACTCGCGACTTTGAAATTTACGCCCCATAGTACTAGCGGCAAACGCTAGCGCTCGCTCTAGTTTTGGCGTTGATGTGACGCCATCGGGCCGCTCTTCTAGCTGTCACTGAATGCTGTTGCGCAAGAGCGAATCTCACCAGAGTGTGGTGTATTGGTGCACTCTATTGGAAAGCGGTAGTATTGCACAGGTAGAAAGGAAGGAAAACGTTTCACTCCGTTTAAAAATACGTCTGGCGACAATTATCGACAATCAAATTTGTCTGCGACTATTTTTATTGTTGACTTTTGTCGGCAATGTCGAGTAATCATTGCACCCCTACACTAAAAGCATCAGGAACGGTGAGATCTCCCGTAGGAGCTGGTGTAGTTCAGCACATTAAACAGTAGCATGGTGGGAGCTGATCAACTTTTGGGATATGTTGGAATCTGTAGCTTGGTTTAGCACCAATATCAAACCAATGTAGAACATTAAGCCAATTTTACCGCAGTAACGCTGCCCACACAGAACCACGCGCCTCGTTTAAAATGCTGCTTTTAGGCAGGAAAAAGTCGTGCAGCAGCTTTAAACCAGCTTTACCACAGTAACAAGTGCACAGACCTAGAAAAACCTAAAGTTTAAATAAAATTAAGATTGACACAGTGTTACCGCCATGCCATTCTTGTCATTCTTCTCTTTCCTTATCAAAACGTACAAAAATATAGCTCTATATAAATAAATAAACGCTGGAATAAAGTCACAAGGGACGAGAATCTCCGTCACCGGCCTGTTTATTGAGGACCCTCATGTGACCCTTCTCCCCTCCTTTAGCGCCTTGTCAACTGTGACAGATTTCCGCCCATTGGAGTCTAGCTGTGACGTATTTCTGTCAATCAAACGCGAAGGCACATTTGAGATGAAAGCAGATCCGTGAGAATTAAAATGTGAGCAGGAGGTGGTGCACATCGTGAATTTATTAAATGTTGATTATGCAGGATCGCCGGTCAGCTGTGTAAACATGCGCGCAGTGTGTTTGAGCAATAAAACGCCCCAGTTCAGTCAAATCTCCCCTTTATTACAGATTGCACTTATATTTTAGCTAAAAAGTAACAACCCGTGAGTAGAGTAGAACACCGGTTATTAGTTATCAGCTCATTCTTTATTGTGCACTTGTGCCAGCCATGTCCAAAGTCACGTGGGATTTTGTACAGACAGCGCCTTCTGTCTTAAAATGTATGGCGTTATTTTGTGCCAAAATTCTGAGTGTACAGTGGAACGTTGACGAGCAATTCCTCATTTATCAGCATCGGTATTGGCATGGGCAGATATAAGCATGAAACACATCGTATATCAGCATCGGCCAGTAATTTCCATATTGTGCACCCTTAGTTTTAAGTCATGTTTTGTGTAATGTTGTGTTGTTATAGGCATGTACCCAACGGACCAGTCGGAGTACACAACGCTGCGCAGTGCGGTGGAGAAACTCACTCTCAACGACTCCAGCGTCACGGTGCAGAAGGACAGCAGTCCTGCGCTGGGGGCCGGCTGGAGGTCAAACTCCAACATTTACTTTAACATTTACACACTTCACCAATCTCTACATTATCTTTTCTTCTTTCATTTTTCACACCAAAAAAGCATGTTTTCTGGTCAATATTCATTTCCAAAACCAAAAGGAAAAATAAATATATTTATATTTAAAACTGAATGAAATATTAATTTTTTTTGTGTTTGATAAAACGCATTCTTTCTGTTTTTAGTGCTATATTTTCCGTGGGTGATTTTTTTGTCATTGTGAACACAGCAGCACATGAGTGAACGAGCCACGGATTTGCTCCAGCAGCGTGTGTGTGATGACGTCTCTGCTCGTGTCCTGCAGGTTGGGGTTTCTGGGTCTGCTGCACATGGAAGTGTTTAACCAGCGCTTGGAGCAGGAGTACAACGCTTCTGTCATAGTCACGGCTCCAACAGTGCCGTACAAGGCCGTACTGGCGTCTCCAAAACTCATCAAGGTCTCACCACTCATCATGATGCAGAAAACAGCTGTAAAGCCTGGAGCTAATGTGAAATTTCTAATTAACGAATATCTTCATTTCTCCTCTACACTAGAGTACAGTACAGCAGCATCAATACTGTCTTGAGTTTACCTCTACTCCGACCTTTAATTTGTGTGTGTGTGTGTGTGTGTGTGTACGCGTGTGTGTTCGCAGGAGTTTGGGGACGAGGTGGTGACCATCATCAACCCCACCCAGTTCCCCAATAAGTCCCAGGTGGTGGAGTACCTGGAGCCCATGGTGCTGGGGACCATTATCACACCTGACGACTTCACCGGCAAGATCATGAGCCTGTGTCAGGTGAGTGGAAAAATCCGGAACAGATCTCAATCAAAAAGACCAGTTTTACTGAAAAACAAAGCAAATATGTAGGAATGTTTTAACTGGAATATCATCTTCACGGTCTCTAACATTCATGCTGCATGTGTAATGCATAATGGTTAATGAAGCAATCCACACTCTCCCTCCTAATAACTGCAGGTGTCAGACTGAGTTATTTTGGGTGAAAAGTGTTAAAACGTTTGTAAAGAGTTTTATTAGGGATGGACCGATTCCGATACACAGCTGCTGATACCGATGTAGATTCCGATACTTTATCTCTTTTACTTTACATTCACATACATTAGGGTTAGAGCTGCAATAAGTAATAGATTAAATTGATTATTAAGATAGTTGGCAACTAATTTAATAATGGATTATTTGGGTCTACGTTGTAATACACATACGTACAGTGGCTACTACCTAATGTGTGGTCAGTAAGCTAACCAAAGCCGCAATGGCAGTAAAGCAGCATTCAGCTGGACGCCGACCGCCATAAAAGAAGAATAAGAAGGAGACGAGAACCAGGGCCGTGTCTTGTGTCACAAAAACTAAAGTAATCAAGTAGAAACACATGAATGAGATTTTTCACGGTGTAAACACATGTGCTGTTTGTTAGAACACAACTCTCTCAGGGAAGTCATTCACTAAAGCGTCCAGTTCAGTCAAATCTTCACATTTATTACAGACAAAACTCATTTATAGCTGATAAACAACAACAACCAGCGTTCCACTCACAACACAGACATTTACTTGATATTTTCAGTGATTATTCCCACGCGTGTCCACCACGTTATTGTGACGTGACTCCCGTGTGGAACGCCGTCTTGCACAAAAATGTAGTTCTCTCCCAGAAATGAGTCAAAAATGAGTTATAGGCCAAAATGAGTCCAAATTGGATAAAAATGACCAGAACTTCAATATTTCTTCATTTTCAATTAATCAGAAAATATTTGTTTCCATTTTATGATGTTACAGAGTGAAAATAAATGGAAACAGACAGTTTGGTTCAATAAAAAATGCTGGAAGTGAAATATTTTTTTTCTTTTTATCCGATTAATCATCGATTAATCTGGAAAAAATAATCGGCATATTAACCGATTAACAAAATTATCATTAGTTAAGTTAATGGCAATTGCTTAATACTTGATTTTAATCTATTTAATCGATTAGTTGTTGCAGCCCTGCAGTGAAGGTTTACACCTCTAGAGCATCGGGTCGTGATTTATTTCTGTCAGTTCATTTTCTCTGTAAAATCTCTTAACGTTATGGATTCTCTCCAGAGCTGCAGAGGCGTTCAGAACAACATGGTTTACATCGATGAGCACCGTGTGATGATGAAGTATCTCTTCCCTCTTAATGAGATCGTGGTGGATTTTTACGACCAGCTCAAGTCTCTGTCCTCGGGTTACGCCAGGCGAGTTGCGCTCCCTCTAATTTCAGTGTTATCAGCTCTTCTCGCGCTGTAATCCTGCAGAGAATTGAGCCGTCGCTGGAGTTCCTTGACGCAGTAACACAATTTCCCTCCGCAGCTTTGACTACGAGGACGCTGGATATCAAGCGGCTGAACTGATTAAGATTGATTTTCTGCTGAACGGCAAGCCGGTGGAGGAGCTCACCACCATCGCTCACAAGTCAGTACCACCACAGGGAGACGGGATTGGCACCCGCGCTGCTGCATCTCCAGCGGCGTATTAGGGGCTTGTAGATTTAAAAAACTGGAAATTTGGAACTGAGTTAAATTCTGAGGAAAAATCCAAAATTTCAGTCTGAGTGTGTGTGAGTGTGTGTGAGTGTGTGTGAGTGTGTGTGAGTGTGTGTGTGTGTGTGTGTGTGTGTGCGCCCTGCGGTGTGTTGGCACCTGCCCAGGGTTGGTCCCCGCCTTGTGCCCGTAGTTTCCGGAATAGGCCCCGGTCTCCCCAAGAGTCCAGTTGGGATTAAGAGGTTCGGATTATAAATGAATCCAAAATTTCACATTTAAATAAATTTACTAGAAAAAGAACTTTTGGGGATTTTGGAGATGTGCACATTTTGTGACATTAAAGTCCCAAATTTACAAGAAATAAACTTTAGGTGTTCACTGACGTTGTAGTCATAAATATGTAACAAAATTCTAGTGTTCTCAGATTAAAGTCGTGGATTAAAAACCATTAAACACATTTTTCTCTGACATAAAGACAGAAATTTCCAAGATTACAGTCACAAATTGACAAGAAAAAGACTTGATATTCTCTAGTTTTGTTAAGTCTTAATAAAAATGTACAAGGTAAAGTTGCAAATTTGCGAGGAATAAAATTCCAGATATTCTCAGAGATTGTGAAGTCATAAATGTTCATGATAAAAAGAGTCCAAATGTTGGATGTTCTCTTACATTGTAAAAAGAAAACACTGGATATTCTCTGAGATTCAGTTGATAAATGTACAAGAATTAACTCGCAGATTAACCAGAAAAAAAGATATTCTCTGAGATAAGTCACAAATTTGCCAGAAATCTCAGAAAATTGGACCTTTTCCTCGCCGATGTATGAGTGTTACAGAAAATCTTGTTTTTGGATATTTACCACTGTAAGATTAGAGTTTTAATTTTCCCTGAATTTTATCCAAGTTGTACTCGGTGTTGAATGAATGTGTGCTGTGTGCTGTGTGGAGGGACCGGGCGTACAGCATGGGGAAGGCCATGTGTGAGAGGTTGAAGGAGTCCATCCCCAGGCAGATGTTTGAGATCGCAGTGCAGGCGGCCGTCGGGAGCAAGGTCATCGCACGAGAAACGTTAGTGTCACTTCACAAAGTCATTTTTACCATTTTAATACATATATCGTATATTCGTTTTTCTACTTAAAACCAAAGTCCAAAAATACATTTTAATATTCATTTCCAAAATTATAATGAGAAATGAGAATAAGTTGTTTTCCAGTTTGCACTTGCGTTTAAATAAATAATGGAATAAATGGGAAATGTGCTCAGTGTTAAATCTAATTTATTTTGTAACAGCACTTTGTGCTCCGATGCTGCAGATTATTATGGATGTTATGGACAGAAACACATCTGTTTTTATTTCCATTTTTAACAAGCATTTCTTTATTCCACTACTTCACTTATTTATTAAAATAAGGCCCAGAATCTTAATTTCTATTTTATCACGATGAATTGCTTGTGATTAACGTGATGTTTGCAGTTCCCCAGCTCTACTGTTTAATTAATGCGTGTTTATTAATATTCATTAGAAGAATGTTCTAGTAAAATTAGGAACGCACAATAATATCAGCATCGACCAGTAATTCCCATATTGTGCAAGTAAAATATCTCATTTTTATTATACTTCTATAATTCCTTTATTATTCTTTTTTATTTCATTAGGATCAAGGCGTACAGGAAGAATGTTCTAGCAAAATGTGTAAGTTTCTTCTCTTTACTGTTAGTTTACCGTTATTGTCTTTTTAACCTGTGTGCTAGATATTCTCCACCTCTCGCCCCCCAACAGTACGGTGGCGACATCACGCGAAAAATGAAGCTGTTGAAGAAGCAGGCCGAGGGCAAGAAGAAGATGAGACGCATCGGCAACGTGGACGTGCCCAAAGACGCCTTCATTAACGTGCTGAAACGGAAGTGAGGGAGAGAGAGAGGCCGGAGAGTCCAGACGAGGAACGTGATGCTGCGGCGTGTGAGTTTTAAGCGTGTGTTTGTGTCGAGGTGCTGCTAAAACTTCACACTTTATTTCACGCACTTCATTATGGAAATTCTGCCTTAAACCTGGACTTGAAAACGTGAACGTGTGACTTCAGGTGTAAAGAAAGCAAGTGTTTTATTAATTCAGGTTTTAAAAAGCTTTATTTATTATTCCTACAGACAGGGACGTGGAAAAAGATGATATTAAAGGCAGGTTTGGTAGAAGTTGGTTGATGTGGTTGAAAGGAAAATTTTCGATATTAAACCCAATCAAACAAAATTAACTTTTCGTCTGAAGTTACTGCTTAAACTCAATGAGTTAACGACATCCAGATTGGATTAGAAAAGGGATAAAAATATCAATCATGAGTACAGTAAAGTCAGTAAATGTGCAACCGTCACATCTGACCACAGGATTCATGCTGCAGTAGGGACGCACCGGTCCGACACGTGGAGGGGATATCGGTCCGGATGGAGCTGATCTGTAAATGTGTGAGCGCTCAGCTGGTTCTGCATGTGAAGTGTGACTGTGGTAAAGCTGGTTTATTGTTCAACATTCACACTAATTCCTACATATTGATATGACAATGAGCAGAACAAGCAACGCAGGATTTCGCAGGCATTTTTATTGATTGTTGAGGCCTAAAATGCCAGATTTTGTTTTTAGGTGTTTTTGTTGCAATAAAGATGAAGAGAATTTTTTTATTTTGTGCCTCTTTATAATGATTCTTTAACAATTAATTAAAATGAAGAGAACAAATCCACTATTATTTTTATTCACCATTAATCATTGTTATTCTTGAAGGTAATTGTGAGGCGTTTTTATCACACGTTTCCTGCGTCATCTAAACGCAACAAGGAAATGAGTTTGCTGGCGTATGGCTCGACGTTTTGCGGGGAACAACAATGATGGGTCAAAAATTGCAGAAAAGTTGCTGTAATTAGTCCAATTGCACAGTAGTAATGAATTTGCGGGAATTTGCTGAATTTGGGTTAATAATTGCGATGGCAACATTGCGGAATCCTGGAGGGTCTGATTGAAAACTGGTATCAGATCAGTTCTCAGGATCGGCTGATACACAAAGCCCAAGTATCGGAACTGATACAGTTGGATCGCTGCAGCCCTACTTCAGACACAACCTCATAACGCACGCCGTGTTAATACTGTAGAGGCTCAGCTCGGTTTACAACATGGCACTGATACACGTTACAGTTTTACAGTTACAGTTCAACCTGAACTTTTCACCAAACCACATTCCATCAAAGGCATGAAAATCCAGATTTCTCTTTGAGAACGTTCTGAAGAGTAAAAACTAAGATACATGATAACAGCACATAAAGGGTCAGACATATAAAAGCAGAAAAGGCAAATAATGGTCCCAGAAATGTGTCTGTGATGTTTACTGCTATGTTATTTATTTATTTATTTTCACAGTCTGGTTAAAGGTTTATTTTTTAAATGCTTCCCAAATCCAGTTGTGGACAACAATTTTCATAAAATTGTCAAACAGGCACCATAATTAAGGACAGCAAATTAGGGAAGTAGGTGCTGTGACTATATAACGTGATTAAGTAGGTAGAGTAAGGCTGGGTGTACACGGTGCGATTTGGTTTTGTCAACCTCCAGCTCAACCTGTACGACTAAATCGCGTGCGTTGAAAAGCCAAAGCTCCTGATTTATGTGCTCACACTCTACGGGCCGGCGCTCGGACACTACACTTCCGTAGCCGGAAGCGTACCGTCGAGCCTGTAACGCCTCGGTCAAGACGTTGTACCCTGTACTCTGCTTGCATTTCACATCCAGTTCAGTGTGATACCCTGACGAGGGGCGAGATTTACAAACAGCTTTGATTTGCATCTGACCATACGCTTGGCGATCGGGAGCCGGTGGTGAGAGGGTTAATCGCTGCTCCTTCCCCCACGTATACTCCACGACGCACGATTAAGCTGAAACTCGGGCCGATCCTAAGCGCAGTCGCACGAGTGTGAAAAATCACACAGTGTGAGCCCAGTTTAAGGGCTGCTCATGGATTAAGCCTAGTTTTGGACTAAATTTTAGTACCAATGGAGATTTACCATTCAAACTGAAAATTAGTCTAGAACAAGGCTTAATTCATGACTGGGATAGTAGACGTTTGTGTTTTAATTTTCTTTAACTAACCAACCTGGCGTCAGTGTGCAGCTGGAGGTAAAGGTTCTTCTTGATCTGTTTATAGTAGCATCTTAAACATGTTTAAAAATCGTCTCACCTCCGACCACCAAAAATTCCACAAAAATGTACTCAATACACCTCAGTCAGCTTCTGATTAATGTTGCAAGTTTACCAGAAAAACACTTGGATATTCTCCAAAACTGTACACAAAAACTTAAGGTCAAAACTCAATTTTTTTTGAGATTTTAAAGAATATCTGACATTTTTTCTGATAAATGTGTCTGTTCTTGTAAATTTACCACTTTAATCTTAGTTTTTTTTGTACATTTCCAAGTTCTTGTGTCTTTAGAGTGTTAGAAAATATCTGTCGGCTTGTAAAGTTACGGCTTTCATTTTCGAAATTTTTATTTTAATCTAAAAAAAAAAAAAAGATCTATGACTTCATATTGTCTGAGAATATTTGTTTTCCCTTGAAATTTGTAATTTTAGTCTCATGAATTTTGAAAATTCCTCATAAATGTATGACCTCACAATGTCAGAGAAAAATTAAGCTATGTTAAATTAAGCATGTTATATTTAGCTAAATTAAACTATGAGCACATATCCGATATCCCAGAATATCCACATATTTTTTTTCTCGTAAATTTCCTTCTTTAAATCTGAAATTTCTGAATTTTTCCTCAGGATTTGACCACGACGTACGTCCAGCTATTTGGAACTCAGGGACAGGGGTCAAATCTTGAGGAAAAATTCAGAAATTTCAAATTTGTTTATAATACAGTAAATATCTGCGCTCGTTAAGCCTTAAACTGCACCCGCAACTTCCTTACCGACACTCCCACAAGACGCATCAAATCTCGGAGATGAAAACTGTAACAAACCTCCCCCGGAAAATCATTATTTTAATCTTAAAACCAAAAACTACCGCAGAACAGACTGGAGCTGGAGCTCATGCTTGGCAGTTTATAAACTGAAGGTTTTAACATCACTTCACTGGAATATTTAGCAAAATTATACATTCACTTCCATAAACGAGATAAGACGTGTTAAATGTAGAACGAGAAAAGAAAAACGTCATAACATTTTTAAAAAAATCTAACCTCCCTTTAACCCCAGCCTCACTCCTGCTCCACTTTAACTTGCTGGATGTGTGAGGGTGTGTGTTTGATGAGGGTCCGATTACTGGAGCTGTTTAAGCCACAGATACAGATCAGACCATCACACGTCACTGTATTTCGGCCGAACGCTTGGACCAGTTTCCGCTGCTGCAAAAGTGATTTCCGTTTATCCGTTTCGGTCCTTTACGACGTAACGCCGGCTCGTGTCTTCCCTAGTCCTTGTAGTCCTTCATGCTGTGCGTCGGCTCCACCAGCTGGTTGTGAACATGCATCAATCCTGGACACAGAGATATTTATATATATTTAAGTGAGTGAATATTTGTCATTGTGAACACAGCACGCAGTGTAAGGGTCGACCGGTTATCGGGGGCCGATATTAAGCGTTTTGCTACTGTAGCTCTTCTCTCTGTGCCGTTTGCTCTCAATTCGCCGCTTCATTTAAAGTCAACAACAGTCTCTGATTGGCTGTCACACAAGATCTAGGTTACGAGGAGAGCACGCGGAGAAGCTTTGCTTCCTTCACCACGACCTGCTGCTGCTTCATTTGGAATTCTAAGGCCATGTCCACGTGTACGCGGGTATTTCTGAAAACGGAGATTTCCCGTTTTCTTTTCTTTCTTTTTTTTCGCGTCCACATGAGCACGTTTTCAAAAATATCTCCGTCCGTGCGCAATCGTAAAACACGCTGTCAAAAGCATGCCTCGCACTGTAGATGAAACCCTAACGTAGACGCGGCGCATACTGTGATGTCATATGAGAGGTGCAAAGTGTGACGCCAAACGCTCCATTTTTCAAAATCTTCCTTTTTCTTGTCCACACCTAAACGCAGAAAGAGTTTTTAAAAATCGCCACTTTGGCCGGAGTTTTCAAAAACCTCCGTTTCCACTGACCCAGAACGCCGTTTACGTGTGGACGAAAGGCCAAAACGCATAGAAAAACCTCCGCTTTCAGAAATACCTTTGTACGTGTGGACATGGCCCGAAACTTTTACATTTCTCACTTTTATAATGTTACTAAAATAGCATTTTTCTTGTGAATTTACAGTTTTAATTTTAGAAATTTTTATTTTAATCCAAAAAAAGTAAGACCTGTGTAAAAATGGTCAGAACATTTTTTTCCTTGAAATTTGCAATTTTAATCTCATGAATTTCTCATTTTTTTCATAATTTATGTCAGAGAAAATCTGAGGTTTTTTTTAACTTGTACATTTACAACACATCAGAGACAAGTTTTATTCTAGTAAATTTATGACTTATCTGAGAAGACTTTTTCCTTTCACAAATTTAGGACTATAATGTCAGTAAATGTAAGACGTTATGTGCATCTATGAGCACATGTCCGATCCGTGTTTCTATCGCGTAAATTTGAAACATCTGAATTGTTCTCAGGATTTGACCCCCGTCCCTGAGTTCTTCATGCGTATGTCTGCCGATACCGATAAATGAGGATTTTTTTCCCCACTATCAGCTGCCCATATCAATGTATCTTTAAGTGAATGTACAATTTGTACCACGTCCAGTTCCCTCACAACGTTATCTATTTAAGGTGCTGTTTCCGCAGTGTCTTTTAGTACTTGCATTTCTGGTTAAGCACCAACCTGCTTTTTTGTTTGTAACCTGTCTAATCTATTACGAGGAAGTTAAGACAGATTATCAACAAGAGCACATAACCAGAAACGTAAGTAGCAAAAATGTCAGGGAAAACAGAAGGAAGTTAAAGTGCATTCTATTCATTAGCATTGTAGTTCAGTAATGAACAAGAAACACATTAGACGTCATGTCCTCAATGAGCTGAACGGTGTCGTCACTACAAAAAACTTGTGAAGACACCAACAAATATAAGAAGAAATGATGAAGAGAACAAGGTTAAAAACTGTCCTGCAAAAGCCGGTTTTTTAAGTGAAAGTGTTTGAGCGCCACCTGGGGTCAGTCTGTGCCGGTGCACGCTGTGAGGTGTTTAAACTTGGGAGACGACTTTAAAGCACGGGTACCTTTGAAATACTTGACCGTCTTGACTCTGAGTTCGAGGGTTGCGTCTTCATCACACACGAAGATGGTGCGAGGATGCTGCTGGAAGGCCGAAACCGTCCACATGTGGTTCACGCCCTCCTCGATCGCCTTGTACAGGGCAAAGGCTTTATGTGCCCCCGTGATGAGAATCATAACCTGAAATAAATAAAACACGTACGTTCATAAACAAATATTACATTTATATAATTACAAGTGTATGTGTACATATATACTGTGTGTGTGTGTGTACATATACATACATATATATATATATATATATATATATAAAATTTTATATTATTTACAATTTTATTTGATTTTAGCTAAATGTATTATTTTAGAATGACCCAGCTTTAATAGGATATTTACAGTACAAACATTTTCCTACCTTAATATACAGGTGGAAAAACATTTATAGTTGTACACAAATATTATAAATATATTAAGTTTAGTTATATATGTTATTT
>JAVGVS010000939.1:0-56130 GCA_032718565.1 Distichodus sexfasciatus
CAGTGGTGTGACTCGTCAGGAGAGAAAAGGAATGAATCTCTGAGTAACAGGTAAACGCTCCTGCAGCGGGGGTCAGAGCAGGTTCCATATCCTCCACAATGTCATGTGACCCAGAGGAAGGTGCTGATTGGAGGAGAGAGGGTGTGTGTGTGCTGTCAGGGAGTGTCTATGTATGGTGGAGGGTGGATGGTCCCCCTTCTGGATTCAGGTCAGGAGTTATGTGGAGTCCAGGGGGAGGAGAGAGTGTGTCCATATGTCTACTTTGAAGGGAGAGAGAGTGTGTGTGTGTGTGTGTGTGTTACAGGGCACAGCGCCCCCTGCTGGATTTGGGTCGGTGGTCATTTGGTGTCCAAGCGGAGGAGCTGCTCCTTACCGTTGACCGTGAGAGACTTGAGCTGACCATCTTCCTCCACCTCCACACGCTCCTGACCATTCTCCACAATCCTGCACACACACACACACACACACACACTCCTCTTAAACACCTGGACTCACTGCTTAGAGCCGAGTGTGTGAGGGAGAAATACGACTCCAGGGTTAGGACATGAGCCGCATCACTCGTCTCCAGCAGATTCACTCGAACACCACCGAGCAGCCGTTAAACACACAGACGACGTGTCTGTAATGATGTGTAACGTCGCGATGCATCTGGAGCCATGTGTGTGCTGCAACCGGGAGCTGTGACCCTACAGTGATGTCCCTTTACCTTCAGAACTCTACAGTCCGTAGCTTTTAATAACCACTGTAAATCTACAGCAAACTGGTGTTACCAAGTCTCACACACACTCCCTCCTGACACCACTGCCGTACTGACCGCTGCCCGCTTCACATCAGCCGTCCCTCATTTCACTAGTTTTCCTCTCTTTTGTCATTTTGTTCTGGATCACTAACACGGAGCTCAGTGACGGGAGAACAGAGACACAGAGAGCTGAGAGATGGAGAAACATCAAATGCAGTAGCTTTGGCAGGAAACTAGTGTGTGTGTGTGTGTGTGTGTGTGTTACCGTTTGGTGGTGATCCTCCTGCCGTTGATGAATCTGGTGGAGGTGGAGACCGAGCGGAAGTTTCCCATCCCACCACCTCCACCTCCTCCAACATGTCCAGCACCACCTCCAACAGCACTGCTGCCGCCGCCAAACGAGGAGAAACCACCTCCAGGCATCAGCCCAAACGGGACAAAACCTGCACTTACACACACACACACACACACCACAAAGAAGTAATATTAGTACTGTAGTAAAGTCCACTTCCTGAGTGTCTGTACTTGAGGATGTTGATGGAAGGCTGTGCTGGACGCCACGTGAAAGACGTTTGAAGGGGTGGTCCTGAGGACTGGGATTGAGAAACGCTGCTCTACAGTGCACAGTGTGTTGGCGGAATGAGATTAGAACCAATCACACGTGTCCTCCTGCAACACATCATCACAACCTGCGTGTGGGACATGAGCTGCAGCAGACCAGCCGATCACGTTAAAGATGGACGTCCATTAAAGACTCACACACACCACCTTACTGGAGCTCCACGACGGAGATGTTAGAGACGAGATAAAGTTTGAAATGTCTGCTGTGAGACGTTGGTGAGCTGCTGCTGGAGGAATGAAGCTGAAAGTATTTACTTCACTCTGTTAAACCTGTCCAAACTCGCAGCAGCACACACACACATACCTGAGTCAAACGGTGAGAAGGCAGGTCCGAACGGGCCGAATCCCCCAAACCCGCCGTGGAACGGACCTGCGGCTCGAGACCTCACACCCCTCTGACAACGTCCAGCACCAAAAAAGTCCTCAAAAGGGTCAAACGGGTCATCACCTGAAACACACACACACGCACCGAGGAGAGGAACTGAGTTTTACAATAATGTAAATCAACAACATGGCTGCCATCACATGGACTGCAGCTGCTGGAGCTCCGTGTTGATTCATTTTCCAGCTCTAGATCAGATCACACACCAGACCCACTACAGAGGACCTGCAGGTCAGCATGAGGGTCAGCAAGACAGAGGAGAGGAGATCAGGAGGAACCGACCACCGTGTGTGTGTAGTCACATGATCCCAGAGAATAGATGAAGGCTTTGTGGTCACATTACAACTCAGCAGCCAGAATATACAGCTACTGAAAAACACTCTTTCACACACACACACACACACACGGACTCACGCTCACGCTCACGCACACTCACGCGCACACACACACACACTCGGACTCACGCACACACACGCGCACACACACACACACACACGCACACTCACACACGCGCGCACACACGCACACGCTCACACACACGCTCACCTCAACCATTAGTATGTAAACAGCCCACACAACCTACAGTGAAGGACTCACACACTGACTGTACTCATATTTCAGATCTGGATGAGGATTAACACTCTCTCTCTCTCTCACACACACACCCTGTCTTTCTCTTAAACACACACACACACGTCCCTTGGGCCTTGTTTTATTTCTGCAGCATTCCTGCTGGGTGAGGCAGACTCTGCTCTTGGCTCAGTGTGAGTGTTCTTGCCATATTTAGGCCGGTCAGGGAGCAGAACAAGAACACACACGCACACTCACACACGAACACGCACACGAACACGCACACGAACACGCACACGAACACGCACACGAACACGCACACGAACACGCACACGAACACGAACACGCACACACTCACACACACGAACACGCACACGAACACGCACACGCACACGCACACTCACGAACACGCATGCATACGCGCACACACACACACACGAACACACATGCATACGCGCACACACACACACACGAACACGCATGCATACGCACACACACACACGAACGCACACACACACGCAAACACGAACACGCACACACACGAACACGCATGCATACGCACACACACGCACACACGAACACGCACACACGAACACGCATGCATACGCACACACACACGAACACGCACACGAACACGCACACGAACACGAACACGCACACGAACACGCACACGAACACGCACAAACACGCACACACACGAACACGCATGCATGCATACGCACACACACACACACACACGCCCCCCAGGTCGGCGGTTCAAGTCCCTGACCAGTAAAGGTACTACTGAGGTACTCATGAGCAAGGTACCGTCCCCAGGTGCTGCATGACAGCTGCCCACTGCTCCTTCACAGAGGGGTCACATATTGAGCTCACGTGTGGTTGCGGTGCACTGTGTGCAGTGCTGTGTTCACTATGACAAATAATCACTCAATCTCACTTCGATGAGGTCAGGGGTCAGAGGTGAGCCACACACACCCTCATGTCTTCAAACACTGCTCCAGACCTGCTGTCTCATGCACCAGCACACATTTACATTTACAGCGTGCCGGTGGACTCGTGGTCAGGAGATTTGTACCAAGAGGTCATGGGTTCGACACTACCACCACCGAGGCCCTGAGCAAGAGCTTTAAGGTGCTGCAGGAAGACTAACCCTGAAATGATCACACAGAAGTCAGTCTGGACAAAAGCATGTGGTAAATCTAGATGAGCAGTGGAAAAACCAGAAGCCAGAGTCTCTCTTCAACAGCTTCAACCTGCTCCAACACTAACCAGAAAAATGACAAGAATCTGAGCTGTAAAAAGCTCTAGAGTACGCCCCGCAGCAACGTCCACACTCCCCCACACGCGTCAACGTCTCTTTCAAACGTGAAACGTTCCTTACCAAAGAACTCGGCAAACGGGTCTCTCCCTCCGAAGAATTCCCTGAAGACGTCCTCTGGGTTTCGGAAGGTGAATCCTCCACTGAAGTGGCCATCGTAGCGTCCTGCCAAACAACACAACACGGTAAAGGAAATACACTTGTGTAACTGACGCAGTCCACATCAACACAAGCCACATCTCGGGTCTCACCTCGTCCTCCGTTTCCGCTCAGGCCGTCTTTACCGTAGCGGTCGTATATGCTGCGTTTGCTTTCTGCGGGGGAAGAAGAGGGTGAACTTTATCCTGTAGGACTCACTGTCCAGATCTGAGCAGATTACTAAAGACAAGCAGCCAGCTCTTTACTGAACACAGCACTTTACACAGATAAAACCACACCTTTATCCACATTTCCACCTTCCTGGAGAGTTTACTGACCCTAGCAACACGTCTGACGGAACCCTGGTAAAATCAAACCTCAATGAAACAGACATCACCTCAGAGTCATGCTCTATACACACTAACATTCACACACGCTACGACCCGGTGGAGTAGATCACCACAGTGCTCACGCGTCACACTCTCTCTAGAGAATCAGGAAATGAGGGCAGCAAGCAGACGCCGACTCAGAGAGGGAAGTAATAGCTGAAACACTATGACTCCACTTCCTGTAGTCTGACCGCTCCAAACCCTGACCTGTCACACAGTCACTCAATACTACAGCCACGTCCCATTCTCCACGCCTGCTTCAACGAGTCGAACTCATCAGACTTTACTAGAAAACAAACCAGTCTGTAGTGTTGCATCTTTACTGAGCTGATGCTGACTCCTGCAGGATGCTGGTCAACACTTTTACACTCCGAGTTTCTGCTCCCACCACGTGAAAGCAGCTGAAGACCAACAAATAACCCTAATGGACTTGCACAGAAACTCCATCGCAGCAGTGACAGCATCGATACAGCATTCTACATGTTTGGTGTTATATGAACGGAGGTGACGTGGACGTCTCATACCGATCTGGCTCCTGAGCTGAACTGCATCAAAATCATGTCCTAACAGGGTGATTCATGTGTGATCTACAGCCTAGGGAGAGACATGAGTTCAGCACCTCCCTGCAGCCTGATTACCACATCAGCACCGACACACTGCCACCTCCTAAAGCACTGAGTTCTACAGAGTGGAGAAGCTGCAGGTCTTCAGGTAAAGGTGGAAGAACGACGGCCATCTGCTGCTGCTGCTGCTCACGACCCGACCGTCTGCTCCATCACATCTCCATCATCCCTCCTGCACTAACACTCCACATCATCCAGTCTGCGTTCTCTTCTCAAAGCAGCAGTGGAGGGGGTTATTCTGCAGGGCTGGACATGGCTGCGTACCGTCTGACAGGACTTCATAAGCCTCCGAGATCTCCTTAAACCTCCGCTCAGCCTCCTCCTTATTGTCAGGGTTCTTATCTGGATGCCATTTCAAAGCCAACTTCCTGTACCTGGAGAAACACACAATAATTACTGAGCTGTACACAACAATCCTCTTCATTTCCACACACACTGCTGTTATAAATCCCTCCAACACTGCGCCTTCTTCATGAAAACACTGTTTTTAATACACATTAACACCCTTCCTGACGTTCCCCAGCTCCTCCTTACGTGGGACTTGGTCTTGGGAAAAGGCATTAGCTGAGGTGCTTGTATAATAATGTTCTACTATATTATAATTATATATAACAGAAACGTCACAGCGTGCGGCGGCGGTGCGAGGACAGAGGAATCATATGAATGCGTTAAACAGATAAACGAATATGAGTGAAGCGGTGCAGAGGAATCCACATGGAGTAAACCCAGCGCCACGTCGGTTCCTGCTCCTTGTTTTGGTGCCGAGGTGCAGCAGGTGGTGAATGTGGCACTGGGCTGATGATGATGATGATGATGATGATGTTTTACAGCTGGCTGCAGGTGAGGAAGATCTGATCTACAGCCCCACGTGGGGGAGGTGAGGAGGCTGGTCAGCACGGGGTCAGGGTCGGGGTCAGGGTGAGATCAGACAGCAGCAGGTTGGCGTGCGGGAACCCGCCGAGTCAGCAGCTCTCCCAGCACAACACAAACCCAACACGGCACAAAGCGGGGATTCTGCTCTCTCGCTCCTCACACCCATACACATCTGCTGCTGCGCCTTTAACCCTTTAACACTCACCTGCTCTATAGGTGTATAAAAAGAGAGAGACAAAGAAAACCCTGCTGCACCTCCACACACACACACACACACACGCACGAAAACACCACGGAAACAAAGAAAAAAGTTCCCCAAACACAGCAGTTTCCACAGTGGGGGCTGAATGGAGGGATGAGCGCTCGGAGGAGACAGAGAAGAGAGATTAACATCACTTCTGCCTAAAGGAAAATCCGGAACACACCAAATACACACACACACACAGAGTGGACACGGTGAGATCAGGCCGACTGTGACCTCTGTGGGACAGAAAGCAACGAGAAAGCGAGAGGTAGAGGACAGAAAAGAATGAATTCTCCTGAATGAAAGCACAGCAGAAGAGAGTTAAAGTGTAATATTAGAGGAGTATCAGCACACAGGGTGTGTGTGTGTGTGTGTGTGTGTGTGTGTGTATATGTGTTTAAGACTCACGCTCTTTTAATGTCGTCCGGAGTGGCATCAGTTGGCACACCCAGCACCTGGTAGAACTCCTGCATGTCTCTGCTGCCTCAACACACGCTCACCTGCAGGAGAGGAGCGCAGTCAGGGAGGAGAACACAGCCAGGAGTGTGTGTGTGTGTTAGTCCAGGACATGATGTGCACATTATTAAAGCGGTTTTTGTGTTGATTGTGTTACCGTTGTGTACAGAGATCAGAGTTGAGTTTAAGTGAGAATCAAATGAACTGATTTTCCTCAGAGTTGAAAACAGCACGTGCTTAACAGTGTTACCTCAAGTTTCTTTACTCATCACACACACACACACAGTTACACAACAACAGGCAAGGAAACGCTGCTAAAACTGTGCAAATGTAACTAGAGCCTGGTTGCTGTAGTGGTCTACATCCCGGCTTTGTAATCGGGCGGTCGTGAGGTCCATTTTGTATGTGGCTCTGGATAAGAGCGTGCACTAAGTGCTGTAAATGTAAATGTGGAAGTCAAAATGATGAAATGTAAAGAGAAACTAAGAGGAGACAAATCGTAAGTAATAAAATAATACCACAGATCTGAACAATCACTTTATATTAGTGAGTTTCTACTGGTCACTACAGTCAAGAAACAAAGACACGTAGTAGAATGAGAAATACGGATGATGAAGGAAGTCATCCTCGAGATGAAGATGATCTGAGCTCCCCTCAGAGCACTGAGTATAAAGCATACACCATTACGTTCCACTGCAGACCCACTGGTGCTGCTCACAGGCCGAGCGAACGCCGAGTTTGTTCTAAACTGAGCGCTAGGGCACGGCACAAGAGTGAAATGTCAGATTTCAGTGGGCAGTAAACAGCGTGGCAGTGCCCAACTCTGTGCCAACTCTCCCCGCTGAAGCTTCACCCAGACCCATGCTCTCACTGTCTCAGCAGCAGAGTGAAGGGGCACTGCACACAACCACTGAGCAGATGTTTGGTCAGATTTTACCCTGCGCTCTGGTACATGTTCTGTTCTGCTTATCAAGTACACAAACTGCTGAGTGTTCATGAAGCTACACACACACACACACACACACACACACAGGAGTGCTCATGAAGCTACACACACACACACAGCTCAAAGCACTTCTGAACACTTTGTGACTGCAAATGCACACAACTAGAGGGTGTAATGACGCACTGATCTACATCACTGTAGCGAGTAATCAATCCATAATGAAAACACTGATCACACACCGCAACATCCCTCATCCCCCTCCAACACACACCAGCTGCTGTCCTCATCACTGAACCTCATCACCACAGCACAGGCTACTGCAGGCCGCAGGTCAGAAACTACCATGTTGAAGATCTTCCAGCTGCGTTGTGTGGTGAGAGATGACGGAAGTGACGTGTTGAATATAACACTGGCTCATATTGATCGCTGGCTCCTGAACTCAACTCAATCGAATGGAAATCGTCTCGGAGGAGACTTTATGAATGTCATGAATCGATGTAGCTCCCGACACACAGCGGTCACCTCCTTAATCTGATGCGTGTTTAACTGACCTCAACACACACCGGTCAGTGACGCACTTATAACACACACACACACACACACAACACAACACATAAAAATCAAACGCAACACTTTCAACAGCAGACGCACATCTCACAACACAACACTCAACAGCCCAATAAAACACACACACTCTCACACACTCTCACACTCTCTCTCTCTCACACTCTCACTCTCTCTCTCACACACACACACTCTCACTCTCTCTCTCACACTCGTCTACTCGCCTGCTCTCCGCGTCCTCACTCCGCCGCGCCACAGACTCTCCTCCACTCCGAGATCCTCCACTTAGACGTCACTTCCGCTCCGCCCCCGTCTCTCGCTCTCGCTCTCTCTCCCACACACACACACACACTTCCGCTTCCGTGTGGAGTTTGGAACTACACCGAGGGGCAAAAATCACCATTTCGGCTGAAGATGCTGTCCACTTAACTCAGAGGGGTTAGGGTTGGGCTAACGCTAACCATCAGCCCGCATCGTACCAGTTTTTTCCTAATAAGCATAAATTGGTGTTAGCTGGGGTGCTGCTACAATTTTAAAACCGTTCGAGTTCATATCACACATGTTTACTTTGCAGTAGCCACTCTGCTGGTCAGATACTTCTCATCATTTTGCCCTTTAGCTCTTGATGGTTAATTCATTGAGACTCGCTGGCGGGCGCCGCCTGGCGGTGGTGTGATGTACTGCTCACTTCCCACAGAGGCGCCGTACGGAGGAGTAGAACTGCTGGGAGGGCGCCGCTTGTTCCATGCTGTTCGAACCCTGCGAAGTGAACTATGTGGTCCCTGCGCCCTGCCTAGTGCACTATGCGAAGCTCTACTCCGTTTCTGTAATCAGCAGTGTTTCCAGCAGCATTACTACAAAATGGCTGGAATTAAGCTGAACACAAGTGAACATGATACGGTGTGTGGAGTGGAGGGTGTGAGGTGCTGTGACAAGACACGTACACAAGATGAGGATGAGACTTTATTTAATTAAAGTATGTGAGAATGGCTCCAATTTAACGATAAAAAACAAGACAAATGTAGAGGCAAAAAAGCAGGATTTGAAAAGGACAGAGATGTGGAGAAACACAACCAAATATTTAGTGTTGTAGTACTCGAGACCGGTCTGTGAAGGTCTTGGTCTCGTCTCGGACTAGGCCGCATTTGTACTCGGTCTTGTCATGGACTCGGACAAAGAGGACTCGTAATTTTATTTCGAGACCAGCCGAGACCACGGCTCAGAAAATATTATTATTAATGAGCTGTTTAATGTCGGATTGAATAATTTCTTACTTCAAGTGCAACCAATGATGTTCATGCCGCCCGCAGTTACCCGAGCCGCCCCCTTCACACACGCACTGGCCAAGAACACAGGTGAAGTCGTGGTTGTCTGGGAGATGTCAGCAAAATCGTCTATAATGTTGCATAGTGGATGTTGTTTGCTTCATTCGGCTCTTTTTGAGGGGTGCTTAGGCTTTGCACGTTCCACTTATTTGTCATGCGGTGTAAAACGCGCATTGGTCCGGTCTCTGTCTCGGCCCCTCACAGTCTTGGTCTTGTCTCGGTCTCGACACCCTCTGGTCTTGGTAAGGTCTTGGTCTCAGATAAGGTGGTCTTGACTACAACACTACCAATTATGTGGATTTAGCTTTAAACTGCCTGAAAGTGCAATCCTGATCCAGCTGCACACACTGCTCTCTGGCTGGTGGTAGTGGACGAGATCAGTTCACAATGGTTTGTTACACTAAAATCACACATTTTCATAAAGTGGTCTGTTTAAAACATCTTGGACTGGGGTATTAAAAATAAGCTGAAGATATAAAATCGCCAAAAATCTTATTTTGTTTCTAAGCATACTTTAGAAGAACACAAAGTTTTCATCTCCCTTATTAATATGATGCATGTTAAATGTAGAAATTAATGTTGAACAGGGCAGATGACAAGTGGTGCAGAGTTTTTACCACCATCGTTGTTACAAGGGCTGAACAACGGATAGAGATTCTCAGTGAAAGACTGACGAGTGAAGGAGTAGATGTGAGATCGGGCCTCTACGTCGTAGAAGGAGACCAAACCCTCCTCGTAATCCACGAACACGCCGACCTTCTGGGGAGGCTGCTTGAGGGACAGTCGGACCGGAGGCGAGTCGAGAGCCTCGTATTCCCTCTCGTTCCTCAGCCACACCGACCACTCTCCGTTCTCCGGACTGGCCGTTATCTCTCCTTTCCTCTTGATGAAGGCGCTGGCCACTCCCAAATCCCACTTGGTCTTGCCCCCGACCTGCACCTCATAGTAGAACCTGCCCGAGGAGAAGCCCTCCTTCCCCAGCACGTTGACGCAGAAGTCGAACCTCTCGGGGTTGTCAAGGAGATTTTGAGGAGCGTCTCCCAGTCTCACCTGCTTCCCGTCTTCAGACAGCATCAGGTTGGGATGAGCCGTGTCGGGATCCAGAGTCACGTCCACTGAGGACAGAGAGTCAAAACTTGTTTAAATACACAATCGTTACACAGCACAGGTCATTCAAACACAAGAAGAGGGAGAGAACACACACCTGAATACTGCTGCATTTTCTTCAGTTCTGTAAAACAAACCCTTTACACTTTAAACATGCCTAATATAACATCTGTAACGTACAAACTACAGTCATACAGGTATATGTAACTTTAAGAATATTTAATAGAATTACTTCATTATTCAAACGTGATTAACTCCTTACCAATCTCAACAAACTTCTCCATTTCCTTCTGCAGTGCCTCTTCGAGGTGGGACAGAGCTCTCCTCAGAGTCTCTACGCTCAGGTGAGTATAAATTTTGATCTCACTCCAGTTCTTGGTGTGTGGAGGACTGCTCAGGGACAAATAAATCTGCAGGAGAGAGAAGAGACAACTCATCATGTGAGAACATAGCTAGAGCAACAGCATCATTTATGTTGTAACAACATGATAGAAAAGGAAAATGCCTTCATCACAGCAAACCTAAAAACATCTCAATAGACCAGAACAACGATGTCAGCAAACACACTGCAGAGCATTTTGCTTCTTACTCCTAATTATGGGTGACAGTGGTCTAGGGGTTAAGATGCTCGCCTCTGAACCATAAGGTTGTTGGGTTCGAATGCTACATCCAGCACTACCATCATTTGGTCCCTGAGCAAGATCATTAACTCCAAGTTGCTCCAGGGAAACTGTCCCTAAAATGAGAAAAATGGAAGTCGCTCTGGATAAGAGCATCTGCTAAATTGCCATAAATGTAAATTTCTAGTTTATAACCAATACATTAGTTTCTTATCTTAGAACATGGATAAGGACCATGTAGATGAATACAGGCACATTTATTAAAAATTGCATTTCCAACACTAGGGTTAGTTAACCCTCTTCAGCACTATTTCTTCTTGATATTTCTGTTGAAACTGTCATCAATCAGAAGGTCCTGGTCACCACTGAATCTAGGGTTTCAGCACTGGAATGACTGCTACATATAACACTAACCCTAGAAGTCAAACTGTATGAGGGAAAAGCCTTCTTTTTGTTGGATTACAAAGGAAAAGAGATTATCTCAAATGCCATATAAATGGACATATGTCAGATCTGTTGCAGATCGCTTGGTGGCGGTGATGATACTCTGGCTGTGTTGAGAAGAAAGAAGGACTCTAACCTGCAGGAGTTGGAGTTGGTCCTCGTTGTGTGTTAACTGTTCCAGCTCAGCAACTCTCCTCCTCAGCTCCTTCACTTCTTCTTCCAGCTCTGTGATGGATTCTTCAGCCTGCCTCTCTACTGCAATTTGCTTCTCTTTCATCATCTCCAGCAGCTCCGCCTGGCTCCTCTCGACGCAGCGCACCAGAGAACGGAACACATCCGCACTGTCCGATACGTCCTTCTCCATGTTCCTCTAAAATGATCACAGTTTCACTGATTTAATTTCCACTGACTCTTTTTTGGTCACTGATAGTTACCTTGCCTTCAACGAGTATTGGCTAATGGAATACAAACTGCATTCGAATTTACATTAGAACAAGTAATGTCAGCATGTTAAAGCAAGACTGAATCTTTTTGTTGATTTAATAAGACAAAGTAAGAGCCTTCTGGGATCATGGATGTGTTTTTTTGGTGAAGGAAAGACGTTCAACCCCGTAATTTTGGCAGCTTGAAAGAAGAAATGCATGTTGACATTTTATGGGATAATGTGGAGAAATCAGACTTGCTTTTTGTCCTCAATAAAGAAAGATAATATTAAAAGCTAAATGTTTAAATAATGTGAGTCTAAATAAACCACCACTGGTACCTTTCTGCTTGATTTTTGGATCAGCACTCCTGGACCACCAGACACTTAGAGGAAATATGTATATAAATACGTATCAGTTCGAGGCTCTGGACAAGCTGCATGATGCAGGCGGAAAAGCCATGTAAAAATTTGTATGGTGATTACAGAAAACTATTAAGTAATCAACAAGGAATAAGAGAAAAAGGGGGGGCTAGTGACTGCAAAAGCACTTCAGTTGAGTCTCACTTTATAAAGTTCCACCGAGTGTTTTATTTCCTCAATCTTCTTCAGACGGTAATGAATCATCTGCTGAACTTCCGACTCGCTCTGCACCAGCAGATTCTGTAACAGTAAAAAAAATGGATCTCATTAACCCAGTATTTAAGAAGGTTTTTTTTAACTTACGTTTGTTCTTAAAACAGCTGACACTTAAATAGAATACTGTTATACAACTGTAGAACAGACTGAAACCCAATAAGCTAATGTTTAGCACAAAATGCATGCAATAAAATCAGCATCAGAGTGCTTTTTCAGCGCTTGCAGATTGGCTTCTTACCTTGAAACATCTCAAATCAGAACAAACTGGTGAATGTGAGAATCTTGGTGAAAGTGGGTTTTAAAAACACACTCTTAATGGCGGTTGGTGAATTTTCTGGGAGAATTTCTCACCTTCTTCTCAGCAATTTCCTGCTCGATGGGGACGGTGCTGTGTGTCCGGTGGTCAGTCTCGGTGCAGAACAGACACACACAGGCCTGGTCGTCTCTGCAGAAGAGCTCCAGCGGTCGCTCGTGTTTCTGGCAGATGTAGTCCTCCAGCTTCTCCACCGGCTCCATCAGCTTGTGCTTCTTGAGAGACGAGACGATGTGATGAGGCTCGAGGTGAGCGCTGCAGTACGACGCCATGCAGATCAGACACGACTTCAACGCCGCTCGCTCCTTTCCGCTGCAGATGTCACACAGCACTCGAGGCTTAGCGGCTTTCTCGGCAGATCTGCCAGATTTCAGCTGAAGCGACTTTTTGAAGTGAGCGGTCAGGCCGGAGATGAAGGTGTTGACCCTCAGCTCGGGCCTCTTACTGAACTCCTCTTTACACACCGGACAGTGGCAGTGTGAACCGCTGTCCCAGTACTCTCTCAGACACGGCAAGCAGAAGTTGTGTCCACACGTGGTGGAGACGGGGTCGGTGAACACAGACAGACAGATGGAGCACTGCAGCTGGTCCTCAGACAGGAACGTGTCGGATAAATCCATAACTATACACCAAACACAACATGGGACAACACACCGTGTCATTCACTCTGACACTGATGAAACTCTTCTGGGAAAATGTACAACAATTAAACCTGCTTCACCTGTTCCCAAAAATCTACTCCTCACTGTCCATGCAGGTAAATCCAATCCTGATCTGGCCCCACATACTGTTCATCTACTGCTCGCCCTGCACACCGTACACAAAACACTGTGAATTTGAAAAAGTTAAAAGGATGTAATCTCACCGGATAAAGGGATCTAAACTCCACTTCTTTAATGTTATTGCCTTTAGTCACCTCTTCTTTTAACCCTGAAGTTCCAAAGGAGATGAAGGAAGAGAATGAGTGAATGTGCTTCAGGATTCTCCTTCAGGTGGGTTTGTGGAACAGCAAACTCCGGCACATCCTTCATAGATGGAGTTACACCTTTTGGTCACACTCACATGCTTTTCCTTTTATAAAAACTGCTGATGCCTCAGAAATGTCAGCGACGACCAGAGAATGTGATCTTACAAGGTGCTTTGTGTGCTAACTGCACGCTGAGCCTAAACAACTGTTGCTCACCAGCTGAAATCTCAACATGTATCTGTTTCATCCGCTTCGTGAGGTTTAAGACAGAAGATAAAGAAAGTGAACGAGAGGGAATTAAATTAGAAGCGGTTCACACAGACATGTGGACGGTCACTAGAAACTGACTTTGCTTATCATCTGATTGGTCAGCATAAAGAAAAAATCTCCTGATCTATGCAACTTGACCGCTCTCACCTCACCCTTATCTTGTCAACTCAGCAGAAAAACGCTGCAGCTCGTGGGAGCGCTTGAGAAAAACATCAGATAAAGACCCACCTGTCTGCATAAAACATGAAGCTCTTCTGATAAAGGACTCTCTGTTCATTCCTGCTGCTCTACACTCTCCCACTGAAAACTCCTGCAAAAGATCTGTAATTACTGCGTAACTGCCCACTCAACATCTTCAACAGAAATACCTCTTAGAATAAAAAACAACACAAGTGGTCAAGCACAGGAAAATACTCCAAACCCAAAATGTGCAGGTGATTTACTGCTGCTGTGTTTTTTGTTGGTGATGTGGCAGACGACTGGAAGATAAAACTGGACACCGACGTCTGGTTTGATGATATTTAGCTCCTGCAGTGCTGCCGCTGACCTCCGCCTCAATCTGAGTAATATCACTCAAAACAATACAGCACTCCTCAACGACAGGTCTGATGAATTACTGACTTCTGACAAAGCTCCAAAAAGTTAGTTTCTCCAACACACCAGAGTTCCTCACACACACACCTGAGCAGATTCACAGAACTCCACTGCAAATAAAAATTCCAAAAAAGATATTTAATGATTATTTTACACACTCTGACACATCAGTTTTCTGTGTTTATTTGTGATCACTGTTCATCTGTGCACATGAACAGTGTGTTGGAGGAAAACCTTTTACACAAAACACAACGCTGGATTTACACACACTCAGTGTGTCCCACCGCGTTCCCCACCAGCCAGTAAACCTCAACACAAACGCACACACGCCTAGTTTAAAAGCCAAGTTTGTGGATTCGGGTGCAGGATTAAAGGAGGCCTGTGGGACGATGCTGATGGTGACTTTAACTGGGAAACACAGGATTTAACCTTTAACGTCCGTCTGAATTGATGGAGGAGGGTGAAGAGGGGAACCTGTGTAAAAGGTGGAGAGATAACGGTTCACACGCTCACACACTCACATCGGCCGCTCTGTTGACTCTTAACTACACACATCACCATACTGAAGTGGACAGGAGCGGTTTGTGGATGTTCGTGGTTCGTCTTATTGCACAAGAGTCTGCAGGAGCTCAGCTGTAGTGCTAAAGCTGAATGAAGGATGAAGAGGATTTTATTAAGCTCATCATGAACCTGCTGCCAAAAGACTCAACAAAATCTCCTTTCCTGTAATACAGCATGTAATCAAACGGACAGGAGCTTCACTCAGAGAAACTCAATCACACACACACACACACACAATGTTCAGCATTTCCTCTACAATGTTAAAAATCAAAAGCAGCGTTCAGCAAACTAAAAGTCCAAGTTGATGTGTTGATATCTAACAGCAAAGCCAAACTGTTTGCGCTTTAGCGTGACTCGTTAGCAGCGCTGAATGAACTGATCGGAGTTCAGCTGAAACCTTGCCTCTGTCTCTTTAAACCTCCGCATCAGCGCTGACAAAAATCTGCAAACATTTTATAAGAGCGTAGTAAAAAAATCTTTGGTGCACTGTGCATTATTACAGATTGCACTGCTCGAGTGTGGCGTCTGATGGAGGAAGAGGATGAGAGTTGCTCCGCCCGGTTCCCCTCACCCCTTCTCTTCTAATTCTGAGCTAAACGTTCAGGATGAGCATCGTCTCGTCTCCAGGACATCATCCTTGCGTTTCCACGGCACCCCAGACCCGCCGAAGCCCCACCGCCTCCCTCCTCGTCTCCGTGGCAGCAGCAGCCATTCTCAGCTGAGCTCGAAGCCGGCGGACGACTCGATGGCGTACAGCAGTTTGCTCTTCATCAGCTGCTTGTCGCAGAAAGCCGGCAGCTTGAGCAGGTTCATGCAGGTGCTGGCCGTCGGCAAACGCTCCAGATCACTGCCCCCGTTGTGGATGCAGAACGCTGGGTAGAGTTCCTACACACACACACACACACACGGGTGGGCAGACACAATCAGTTCCACACACACTACAGGCAGCAGTAAAGCAGAGCTGGTGTGAGACACTAGACAACTCTGTGCACACAAACCCTCAACCTCTTGTCCCAGGTTCAGTCTGGTGGGAGGAGACTCATCTAAGAGGTCATAGGTTCAAATCCAGCTCCATCCTGCCTCCAGCACTACTACCACTGGACCCCTGAGAAAGACCCTTAACCCCAAGCTGCTGCTGCTGGGAGACTGTGATAAGGAGACTGGATGAGACGGAGGCTCGGACACTCGTTAGCTGACCGCTCTTCACAGCGTTAATGAACATGATCCGTGTGTCGTTTCATTTACAGCCTTCAGATCATGAAGTAAGTAGGTTAACATGAGAGAATTACATCTGCAGTCAGCTGTACAGTGTGTGAGCATGTTGTCAGTGCTGGTGCATTAAGACCAAAACTCCACCACTGTAAATTATGGTACTGAGTGAGAGAGAGTGTGTGTGTGTGTGTGGTGAATGACCTTAAAGCCCAGCAGCGGGGGTCGTGAGCAGCTGGTGACGAACTTCAGCAGTTTGCGTTTCTCTTCATCAGTGAAGTTCTCCACAACCTCCCAGAAAACCTCGATCACGGGGTGAGTGGCGTAGTAACCCCCTGAACACACAGCAGAGCGGCTTACACAGCTGGAGGAGTGTGTGAGTGTGTGTGACAGGAGGATGACAGGTGTGTGTGTGTACCTGAGTAGTTTGTGAACTTCTTTAGGTCATCCAGACAGATTGGCACGTGGGCACCGGAGATTAAAACCTGAGGGATGTCACAGCCTTCATCATCATCATCATCATCGTCATATAAATGGAGCATCATATCGTTGTCAAAGTTCAAACAGCAGTAACTAGTCCCTGAGGAAGCCTTATCTGTTAAACACTGACGTGGAGTCGGCCAATTCATACAAAAGTGACTTTAACAACCTGTAATTAACCAGATGTTGTTAACGTGGATCATTCGTGAAATTCTGTTAATATGTATAACGTCATTTTGCACTACATCTTTGTCTGTCGTTCTAGTTTAAAGTATATATTATATAATTGATTTGTTTCTTGTACCCTGTTGTTTGTTTGCGCTGTTAAAGCTGGAGCTGCGTCGTCTCGTCTCGCTGTGTACTCGTACAGTTTATAACAGAGTTGACAAAGTTTACTTTGCCGTGTTGTCATGTGACTCTGCCCTGTCCGGTCTGTCACTACACGTTTCCTTCAGTTATTTAAAATCTCATTAGAAAAATGTTGCAGCTTTAAGAGTCGAGCGCGTTTACAAAGCTTACAAACCAAACTATAGAACTGCTCATTAAACTGCATCCAAAATAAAATGTGTAATTATGACAAGGTTTAAATATGATTTGAGGTCATGTTGCCCCACGGGTGTGTGTGTGTGTGTGTGTCTAACGGGGAAGGAGGTCAGTAGTGGTCACCTGCATCTCCTGCTGGTCGAACATGCGCAGCCACTCCAGGTTGAGCAGGTTGGACAGGCCCTGTCTGAAGGCCACGCAGTGCGCTCGGATCTGCTTGTTGAGACGGTAATCTGCAACCAGGTGGATGTAGGCGATGCGGTTGGCCGTGGTGACGGGGATGTCCTTCCCTCCCGGCTTCAGCTCCACCACCTGCAACACACACACACACAGAGATGAGGAGCATCTTGAGTGTGATTATTGTGTTGTGTTATAACTCTATTGTAATGAATGTGTGGCCTGCACGGCGCTCAGGAGGGTGTGTTGTTGTGTGTAAACAGTTCTCATGTTGAAGTGCAGAACCTGTAACCGTCACTGACACTGAGCGTGTAACAGCCTGAGAGCGAGGAGGATGGGAGAGGGACAAAAAGGCTCTTCCAAAGTGTGTGGTAATTTGTGTAATACACTTGATGAAAAGCAAAGCCGAGCTGTGTTTCGTGGTCTCTAAGAGACTGTGATACCGGCTTTGTGCTGTTATTATTTTTCGTGTGGAGTTAGGGTTAGTGCAGGAAGAGGCGGAGGGTGGTGGAGGAGCGTGGGGCGAATGCTCTTGTCCTGCCGAACCTGCGCCTCTCCCAGGTCGTTGTTGACCACGGTGAAGTTGAGCCCCAGGTCCTCCACGTCTCCCTCGTAGCTCTTGAGGAACAGCAGGTTCCGGTACATCTCCGGGTCCAGCGAGGCCAGGTGGTGGATGTCCACGTCGGCGCTGGTGCCCAGTAGCTTCGACAGGAAGAAACTGGCAAATGGCAGCTCCACCAACATGTTCTCATACAGAGCCTGAGAGAGAGAAAGGGAGAGAATATGAGCACTACATGTACATCACTAAAGTCCTACAAACTGTCACGCTGTCTGCTGTAACGGTGAGAACGGGAACCAAAACGGCAGCGTTAAAGAGAATCTCAATATGTTTCAAATCTGAGCAAGTTAGAATGTGTTATTAGGACAGATTAGCTGAATCACAGGTAAATCAAATTTAGGGTTAGGGTTTTAACAGTGACCTAATGCTACTGATGGAGGAGTGGAGTGGCAGAGTGTTTATTATAGCTTTAGGACGATTCTGAACCAGTTGATATTTTATATGTGTAATGCGGGGTTCCAAAATCGACAGTAAAAGGAATGAGAAGCAGGTGCAGCGAGCTCCATCCAGGGTTCCCACACCTTAGTTAACATCAAATTCAAGGACCTTTCAAGGACTCTCCAGGACCGATATCCTCAAATTCAAGGACCACACGCGGCGACATCTACCTACTGCTACCACTGAATATGTTATCAATTCTGCACCTGGCAGAATGTTGGTCTTTTGTGTCCTTCGCCAACCACTCCGCACAGCTTTCTTTGGCAAGCCATGCATCCTGGAATTTGTATTTTCTGGGCATCCAGACGCGACGACTCTTCAAAAACTTCACTTCCACTCTGACTCAGCGTAACTCTGGTTGCACCTAAAGCGGCTACGCACACGTTACGTTGACTACGTACAGGAAACACAAGAATGTAGTGCCGAAAATGTACAGAAGAACAAACGAACTTTCGCAAATTAAAAGTCAGCGTAGGCACAGATTTAAACAAACTTGTGGTGGCAAAATAATAACATGTTAACAGCGGTCGTCATCCATGAAATTTCAATTCCCAAAAAATATTCAAGGACTTTCAAGGACAGTGTCTTTTTATGCCTGTTTCCAGGGCCTTGAACTTATTTGTTCAGATTCACAAACTTTCAAGGATTTCAAGGACCCGTGGGAACCCTGTCCATCTCAACAACCACGCTGCACTAGCTGTAGCCTGTCATTTCCCACACTCCCGTCATCATCTGAGCAGAAAGAAAGTGGCGTCCCAGCTGGCTGCAGTGTGAGGCGGGAGCTGCTGTGAGACTCTGGGTTAATCTGAAACTAGACAGGACATCCCTGAATAAACCTTGTGACTGCTGCACGCTAAAACACAGGAAAACATCAAAAGGGTGAGAAAGTCAAAAGCGAGAGATGATGATAACGCTGTTTCTAGATGATTGGAGTTGTTGTAGCTGCTGGATTAATGGTAGTGTGCACCCGTGTGGTCAGAACCAGGAATTACAATTCATCCGGACTCGAATGTTGTCTACTGATAAGAAACATCACAACTCAGATCTCATCATGTCTCTACAGTAAAAACTGTGGAAGGAGTTAACAAGATCGTGAGTGGGAGGAAGAAGAAGAACGATGGACATCAAACACGCTGAAGTTCTTCTGGCTGCCTGCCCTGGCACTGACATCGTCATGGAGACACACGGCGCAAATGTGCGTGCCACACTCTCAAGCTCACCTTGCCCAGTATGCGTCCCAGGAAGTAGTAGTGTCTGGTGAAGCTCTCTCCCACCAGCATCTCTGCAGTGGGACTCGGGTACAGCAGACCCTCATTGGTGGTCCTGAAGAAGCCCTGGTTGGGGTTGAAGCCCGACTTCAGCAGCTCGCTCAGGAACTCCCGGAAGATTCCTCCTCCATCAATGCCGGCCTCGTCCAGCCCGTGGGCGTTGAGCAGGTGAACACGGATTCGTTTCTTTAAATCCGGCTCTGAAACACACACAGACACACACACACACACACACACAGAGAATGTACTGAACACTGATGCATAAGAACACCTGAGCTGAAACAGAAGAGTTTACTGTTATTCAGACTAAAGGGAAGGAGTGAGGGCAGGAGAGTCAGTGAGGAAGGACAGGTGACAGCCCCAGATGAGGCTGATGATTTGAGCACGCACCGTTTTCAGGAGAAAGTTTGTCATAGGCATCTTCATAGATGTAGTTCCTCCTGATGGCGATGCTTATCCCGTTCTGAAAAGGGCCATACCCTTGAATGTCGCGCTTATCGGCGTAGATCAGCCTCTGGAAGATCTGCAGGAAAGATCAAATGAAAGAGTTGCTGAGGCAGAAACGCAGGGAGAACGTTACGATACATCACATAAACCCGTCACATCAGCCATGTCCTCATAGGAGATAGCTCTTATTACTAGCTCTCTCTTTTCTGACTGAACATGAGGAGCGGTCACTGGGCAGCATCTCTGTACCTTCACTCTCTCCTCGAAGGGCACCACGAAGGGCAGCTCGGTCAGAATGGCCAGGTGTCTCTCCTCCGACACGGTCAGCTGCGGAGGCTCCAGCTCTCCAACTGCAGAGGAAGATCAACCACAATGTAACTTCACTCCTGTTCTCTCCATCCACCTGTTCTTCACTATAGTCACTAAAGTTCACGCCGGCTCCATCTTTACAGCTCCTAAGCCCTGAGCCAATCACACAGCAGCAGGTGGAGTTTCAAAGACGTGGACAAATCAAGAAACATCCGCGCAAACGCCCACACTGCCCACGCACGACATACAGCAAAGCCCAACACACGGCCGCTGGAGCTCGGACACACTGCTCCACTGTTGGCCACAGCTCGTACTGCACGTCTCTTCATCACGCTCAGACATGAAGCCACAAGCAAGCCCAGGTTTCTTCTGTCTGCAGCAATGATGGACAATATCTAGACTCTAGGGTTTCATCAGTTTCATCTAAAACGACTCTTCCAGGCGCTGCAAACGTGATTTCTCAAGCTTTTCCTCATCAGCAGTTTAGTGCTTCTTCCTGAATATCACTATTATGCTTTACATTTTACAGCGCTTTTCTCACACCCAAAGCCCTTTACACTTTAAAACCGGGTACAACAAGCACTCGGACATCCTGGGGAACAGCAGCAGCCATCGCAAATGGCTCCTCTCCAAACAAGACGATCTCCCATGATGCATCAGATCAGGGTTAATCAGCAGAGAGGACGTCATCTCACCATCCAGCGTGGACTGCAGGGGTCCGATACGGCCCATCCTCCTCGATCTCCACACATGCCTGGCGTAGGGCACGTAGAGCTGGGTCACCTGAGACACACACAGTGAGTTGTGTTACTTTCGCTCACATGTTCACAGGCATCAGTACCGGTCAGCCTGATGTGGTTGGTGCTGTGCAGCGGGCAGCAGCGTGGGCACCTTGTCAGCTCGGATGTCCACATCCTCGGACAGCCAGTGGCCCAGTGGACAGAACGGCCTCCTGATGTCTCGCGCCTTCAGCATCTTCACCAGGTTGGTGATCACCTGAAACAAAACCAACAACGAACAGCTCAAAACCAGGAAAAACGCCAAATCAGCTACAAGACAAACTGCAGCGGCTGACAACCACAACACCACCAAAATAAAGACTTCACACACACACACACACACACCTTACTGCAACACACATTAGAGTAGGCTCTGTGCAGTGTGTGTGTGATTGGCATCAACAGGCAGCTGGAGAAGACATACGAGCTGCATGTAGCAGAAAACACCGCTCCACAGAGAGAGTGAGAGTGAGAGGGAGGCAGTGCCGTGGGGCTGCAGGTGAGTGTCCTCCTGCTCCTCGTCCTGCTCACCTTGAAGAGCTGGACCCAGCGTTTCTGCTGCGCCTGGCCATGCTGCTGGACGCGTGCGTAGCTGCTGATCCCCACACTGCGCAGGGCGGCTGCGTAACCCTCTCGCTGCTCGCTACGCGTCTCTGGGTACGCCAACTTGATGATGCCCAGACACGCGTCACGCAGGCACCGCGACAGCGGCACCAGCTCCGCCAGCGAGAAGGGCATCATCGACTGCCTCGCTCCTGCAACAACACCACCACCAACACAGACACACACACCCCATCAGAAGATACGTGTGTGTGTGTGGTTTTACACCCTCAAGGATTAGTGTGTGAGTGAAAGTGAGCAGTACACATTCACTACAAATAAACAAAATAGTTCTGGCAAAACATAACAAGAACATCCTACAGATAACTTCAACCCTACTGGATGTGTGTGTGTGTTTACCGTCCATGGCTCCTCCAAAGAACTCAGAGTCATGTATAGAGATGAGAGAGTGGCTAAAGAGTGAGCTGAACAGGTAGAACATGGGGATGATCCTGCTGGAGTCGTCAGCTGACATGGGGGAGCCACGGGACATCAGCTGCAGTAGGGGAACCAGAGACCTGCACACACGCACACGCACAGTGAATCACATTATAAAAGTATGAATGAAAATCAAGAGGAAGCTGTTTATGCTACTAGATCCCATTAACTCAAAACACACACACACACCCTGTGATCATCTGAGTCTTCATGGAGGTGATCAGGTGCCACAGGTGTCGCAGGAAGCGCACATTAAAGGCCAAACTGTACAGCAGCCTGCGGGTGAAACACACACACACACACACACGAGAGGACATGTCAGAGAAGTGGTCACGTGTCATGAAACCTCCAAAACACCTTGCCCCAAAAGATGAAGCCCAAACTTTAACCCTGTGGTTATGCAGAACAAAATCAGAGTGTGTGTGAGTGTGAGGGTTCTGACCGGACTCGGGGCACCATCATGCGGTGCTGCACCATCAGCGTGTGACAGATGGACGCCATGGTGGTGAAGACGTCCTCGCTGGCCGACTCTCTCCAGACCAGTGCCAGCAGTGCGTTGGTCTGCTGCTTAGAGTCCAGCTTCTGCACACACAGCTCCGTCACCAGCTGCACCGACACCCTGCCTCCATCCTGGACACACACACATCGCTCCGTCACCAGCTGCACCGACACCCTGCCTCCATCCTACACACAATCTAACTCAATATTGTTTTACCTGTACAGTGATTTTACAGCAGACGTTGTAACAAAGCGCTTTACGTACCATCTCCCCAAGTCCCTATCCAGCAACCCTGATGCCACAGTGGCAAAAACACTCCCTCAAGAGTCCAGGAGGATTGTGTGTGTGTGTGTGTATATACCTGTGCAGGAGCTGTGTGTGTGTGCTGCTCGTCCTCCTCCTCCGAGTCACTGCTGATCTCAGCTGCACTGCGCTTCTCGGTGACAGGTAGCAGGGGGAGCAGCGCCTGTAGACAGCCCAGATATAACGGCAGTCTGTCCTCCGACAGAGAGCCTGCAACACACACACACACACACACACACACAAGTATGAACACACCAGCACAGTTTACATTACAGGACACATGTACAGCTGCTCAACAAACACACACCAAAGACACTAACCCAGTGCAGGTTCTGTGACTGACAGCAGGAAGTAGAAGAGCCAGGGAGCACGGGACTGGACCAGAGTGGACGAGGTTAGGGTGGCCTGCAGTGACCACAGGAAGTCATGCACGGGAAAGGAGTGCGCCGGGTCGGACAGGGCTGGCACGAAGAAGTGGAACAACTGCTCGGTGAAGGGAGGAGAGATGAACTGCTCTGTGAAGGCTGAGAAAACAAATTGTCTAACACAGAGAGGGAAAGAGAGAGAGAGAGAGTTTACGGATGGATCCCATTCTGACATAACTATTAAGGGTTAGGGTGACCGCTGCAGAAGTGCGTGTGTACGTCTGTACCTGGCGCCAGCAGGGCAGGAGCCGTAGGTAAAGTGCAGGGGTTTGAGTGTGTGTTCCAGCAGTGTGTGTGCCAGCGGAAGTGAGGGAGCATCGCTGTAGTCCAGACTAGCTGGCAACTTGTGATTCACCAACACATAGAGCGAGCTGTAGTACCCTGCAGAGGGAACAGGACGATGAACAGAGAGAGGCAACATCATTCCAACACACTCACACAGGACACGAGCAGCAGACAGAGATATGGATGACATTTACATCCCAAAACACTCACAACAAAAGCATCACGGATATTACACATCATCAACTTGACTTGTTCGGAGTAACGACTAATACGCAGTGTTGTGTTGATGAGCTGCTCAGTGTGAACTCTGATTGAATTCTGCTCTATGTTTAGTACCTTTCTGGACCACGTAGTGTAGGATCTGCTCAGTGAGGGCAGCAGCCGTGTCGGGCTCCAGCAAGATGGACCGGAACGTTCTCTCTGAGCCGAACACCTCCAACATCCGCATTGGAACGGCCACATTCACACCGTCATCTTCACAAAGCTGCAGCAGTCTGGTACCAAACACACACAAAAATCTTAATACACAAGACAAAAAAGTAAAGAACCAGTGTCTGCTCTTCTGACTAAGCGCTCAGGTGTGATGGGAAGTGGGTCTGTCAGTTCACCTTTTCAAAAGATTCTGGGGTTTCAAACATGATTTTTTAAATCTATAAACAATAGTTAGATCCTATGTGGCTCATTCTGATTTTCCTCTCGTGGTGGTGGAGCTGCAGGGGTCTGAGTGACTGTAGCTGTGTGTTGGTGAGTGTGAGGGTTAGGGTGAGTTTCACTAATGGCAGTGCCATTTTTACAGGCTTCTTCAACCCACACGTGCTGGCAGTCGTTAATGAACAGCACTGCATAGTCGTGGAGCTGAGATGTTGGTCTCTGCAGGGGTGTCTCTGTAGCGCTACCTGCAGCAGTGTCCCAGCAGCCTCTTAATCTGGAACACACAGGAGCTTCGCTCTGCCCCCATCAGCAGCTGCAGGAATGGCGTCTGGTGCTTCACCACACACTGACACAGCCAGATCTGCACAAACACACACAGTTCAGTTTCTCACACACATTCGCCCAGGGCTAGAGGGCAACCAAATCCTGAAAACACCTTCTACATGCACTTGTATGTTATGTCCTGATTCGGCGATGTGTGTGTGTGTGCGTGTGGATCTCGAACTCTCTACAGAACTGTAACTGTCCAGGATCCAGTGACACATTAACAAAGAGAAAATAAGGAGACAAATGGGAAGTGGACACATGATGCCAGCTGTCCCTCACCAGCCTGTGCTTATCCTCCCCATGCTGGTAGAAGAAGAGCAGTTGGCGCACCAGCAAGCTGAGTGTGGCTCCATCACAAGCCCCTGGGCCTGACTGCACCTGACACACACCCTGGTCAAAGCAACTCCGCTGGACGCCATGCTGAAGGAAACACAACAAAGGAACAGGAAGGATGAAGACGAGTCTCTCTTGAGCACAGCAGCACAGGACGCAGTAAGGAACGGAGAGTGGGAGGGATTTCCAGGTGAGCACCGCCTCCTTAAACACACCTGTCTCTTTCTCTCATGGAAGCTTCTGATGTAAGACTGAATGATGACAGCATTTTTCAGTCTTTTCCTCTCATCCTGAAAAACAAGAGGCAACAACGAATTAAATACAATCATAAATCCCCTCTAACGAGAAGCAGATGGAAGGGAGAACACAAACCTCGCGCTTCCTTCTTTCCTCCTGTGTCCGATGGAGGAGAGAAGCTTTTTCCTCCTAAAAATAGTGATTTTGCATGATTCAGGACAACTTTTCTTTACAGAAATGTAAAAAGCACCAGTCGCTGCTAATGATGCGGCCTTAAAAATCTTACCTTTCTACTTGCCCCACCCAGGGACACCTTAGGGGTTCTCTTGAAATCTCCCTCAAAGCTGAACATGGCTACACTTTTCCCATCGAGCTGCTGTCCGGAAGGTGATCTTCATAAATCACAAAGAAGCACCGTGAGCATCTCAAACTAAACTAGGTGAAAACAACAGTAAGCCAAAAATCACTGTAACTCTGTTCCTCACAACAGCTGCAGTGCAGCCCTGACCGTGTTGTTGTAATAAACCAGTACGAGCTGAAGAGCATGATTCTGATTCCAGATCTAGACGACAGCGGTGTGCGGGCGTGAAGCTCGGCTCTGCTGAGAAGGAGTGATTATCTGTCACGTTGCAGTGCTCTGAGAGACTAAAAGCCTGGGCTGGTGATCAGAAGGCTTGGGGTCAAGAAACCAAAAAGTTGAGAAAATGGAAAATACACACTCATATTCCCTTTTGATTTTTATCAAATGTAAACAAACATGAAAATCACAGATGGAGAAGGGTAACCACTTACTGCCCCGAAACAGAACAATACTGTCCATTCGTATGAGCAGCAGAGAAAAGCGGTACATGTATTCTTTGCATTTACCTTCCTGTACATGCCACTTGGGTTAATAAATAAAATGGAACATGAGTGTGTTTTCCATCGTTAAATGACTCCTTATTGCTTATTTATTTCACTTTTGGAAACAAGTAATGAAACGTTTAGGGATTGTTTAAAACACAAAAACAATACACAGATTAAAGTAAATGGTGAATGTGAACACGGCACACCACAGTGCAGCCCGTCCTGCTGTGGGCCCCTCGGTGCAAAAGCAGTGGTGGGGTTGGCAGCTCAGTGTGCCTTTAATAAGGTGGGATGTGAACCAGTCATGCACTCCCAGCTGCGGCTCCATCACCCAGTACAGGGCCCACTGCTGAGTGAGGAGGAGGAGGAGGATGCTGAAGGTGGACAGAGAGGAGCCACACTACCACCACAATCACGCCCTTTAAAGAGCCGCCCTCCTCTACCTGGCCTGTGTGCTCAGAGCAGGTGTGTGAGGGGATTTCTACACAGCAGGTGACTAACATGTGAAAGTGAAACTCGGGGATGTTTTTCCCTCGATATGCGAACTGCAGGTGGGTTTTTACAACAACACACAGACCATGTCCCGCAGTTACATAATAAAAGTCTTCTCGGCGGTCAGGGGCGACCAGTAAGACCCAGTCAACTCGGGGGCGGTTGAGCAGTTTGTCCAGTTTCTTGAAGACGGTTATTTTCGGACTGTGTCATTTATACGAACACGAAGCTCAGATGAACAACTTAAATAGTCACTTCACTGGAGCGGATATGTGAGGCAGGGCGGACTTCAGCATAAAAGTCGCCCGGCGTTGCTATTTACATACTAAAAGTCTCTTGTCATTTACTCACATCAAGTATCCAGGCTGTACGCACCGCTCCGCTCGGACGTTTCTCTAAACCCCGCTGTTTCCCGCGTTACTCTCTCCGCCCGAAGCGAACCGTCTCCGCGTTATTTCCGTGCAAGTCTCCGGGCGCCTGCGCTAAGCTAACCCGCTAACAGCAGACATGTCGTCCGCGTCACGCTCCTAAAACGCCTCGCTCCGGAGCGGAGAAACGGAAGATTCGGGGCCGAAAGTGAGGCGCGACGGAACGGAGGCGACTCGGTGTTTACCTGCTTTACCGGGCGAGCGGAGAGCGACCAGCGCAGCCACAAAACAACGGCGACAGAAAGCGAAACGAAGCCGCTGCGTCACAATCACGCGTACTGCCTTACTGCTAAGTGTGTCATCGTCAATCGCCGCGGAGCCGCTGCCCTTCTGCCTAGTACTGTAGCACGCAGATTGGGACGCGACCCAAGTTCCGCCCATCCGACAACGTGAGCAGCGATTGGACGCTGCGAGAAACGCTGGGACCCTATTGGCTGAGATGCGACGCTGAACGTGAAGGATGTTGTTCAACTTCCGGAATCTTTCAAACCGAACAGAAACGCAGTTCATTCAAGTTTCATCAAAAACAAACCCTTAAATCAAATCTAATTAAACGCAGAACATTCTCTCCAACTGCTCTGACCCATTTTTAAAACGATACATATAAATGTGATAACGACAAGATGTGGTTTTGTCAGCTACTCACCGCCGGTTTTAATGAAATGTGTTATATTTGATACTTGTTAGTGTAGTGTATTTGTTAAGTTAGTGTTACTTGTTGTCAGGGTTGTTTTATCTCATTTGTTCTAATTCAGTGAGGTTGAGGTGTTGGTGAATGAGGCTGACTGAGCTTCGGTCAGGTCTCTACAGTCCATCTGAGAGATGTATCAGTTTTTTCAGGTTAGATTGAGTACAGGTGAGGTGTGTGTGGTGAGGGGTGTGTGTGTGTGGTGAGGTGTGTGTGGTAAGGTGTGTGTGTGTGAGGTGAGGTGTGAGGTGAGGTGTGTGTGTGTGTGGTGAGGTGTGAGGTGAGGTGTGTGTGTGTGAGGTGAGGTGTGAGGTGAGGTGTGTGTGTGTGAGGTGTGTGTGTGTGAGATGTATGTGGTAAGGTGTGTGTGGTAAGGTGAGGTGAGGTGTGTGAGGTAAGGTGTGTGTGTGTGTGGTAAGGTGTGTGTGTGTGAGGTGAGGTGTGTGTGTGAGGTGTATGTGGTAAGGTGTGTGTGTGTGAGGTGAGGTGTATGTGGTAAGGTGTGTGTGTGTGAGGTGAGGTGTGTGTGTGTGAGGTGTATGTGGTAAGGTGTGTGTGGTGAGGTGTGTGTGTGAGGTGTATGTGGTAAGGTGTGTGTGGTAAGGTGTGTGAGGTGAGGTGTGTGTGTGTGGTAAGGTGTGTGAGGTGAGGTGTGTGAGGTAAGGTGTGTGTGTGTGTGGTAAGGTGTGTGTGGTAAGGTGTGTGTGTGTGAGGTGAGGTGTATGTGGTGAGGTGTGTGTGGTAAGGTGTGTGTGGTAAGGTGTGTGTGTGTGAGGTGAGGTGTGCAGGATCCCGTGTCTCACTAACCTGCTGATTAAGTGGAGCTGTAAATGGCGCGGCTTAACGGGTCGGTGTCCTGGTATGTGGATGTATTTGTTAAATGTTGAATGCTAGTGAAGCTGTAGGTCAACTTTGAGACGCTGTAATTTCCCTTTAAGAAGGTGAGAAGCAGAGTTTTGGGGTCAGTGGAACAGAAGGTGAAAGTGCGTGCTCTGTGGAGAGATGTACAGGTGTGTTTGGAGGAAAGGAAGTATTGCGGAATGTGAATTTTATTTTTTACAAAATACAAGCCCATGCTGAGGAGTAAAACAAACTAATTCTAACAGCCTTTTTGGAATTTGTGAAGAAACAGAACTCGCTGACCGGTGAGATCCATCCTGAACTAACTGCAGTCTGGACTAATTGCCTGTAATCTTCCTCTAACTCTGTTCTTGTTCTTGGTCTTCCCCATCTTCAGTGTCTCATGAGGACAAGTCTAACTGAGGTCATCTTTGTTCATCCATTTGATTTCTAGTGTAATGTGGTGAAATGATGCTACAGGAAATGGGTAAATCCAAACTCATCTGTCTTTCTGTAGTTTTTGGTAAAGTTCTCTAGTAATTACGGGCTGGTAAGTTTCATGAATGTACTTGAATAAAACACATTTGATTGTTGCACACTTTGTACCTTCATGTTTTCATTTCAGGATTGTGGACTCTAAATTCTTGACGTTAGTTTCCTCTAGTGGACACTGTCAGGTTTTGTAGGACTTGCAGGCCTCAGGCCAGACTTCATTCAGTAACAGGGTTTTCCTGATTTATTTTTACGATGGGCAAGAAGCCCATCTCCATCATGGTGCAAGTTCTGGGTGGTGAGGTGGAGGCAGCTGTTCCCCGTTACTACATGTCTTCCAACGTAGGAGTGTCTGTGGACCTCAGGACTCAGTTCCAGGTAACATCTTCATGTAGTTTGACGCTTCGCTACATTTACTCACCACACCTTACCCTCAATCATTCCTCTGTCCCAACACTTGTCTAGTCTTTAGATGAACTGTTCTCTGCTCAAGCTCTGCCCCGTTGTGCTGCTGCTGTTCTTTTCTGAACATTGCAGTTGCTATTGGGGCTGGAAGCTGCTGACTTGAGATGCATCATTGCTATGTTTTATACATTTCTTGTGGTGATGTTTGACACTAATTTAAATGGCTGCTGATAATTTTATTTTTTTATTTTCAGTTTGCAGGTTTTTCATCTAGTTCTTATTCTCTGTTTGAGGGAAGTTGGATCTAAAATACTCATTTGTGCTGTTTTAATTGTAGCCTTGTTAAAATGCGGACTAGGTTTTTAAATATTCGATCTTGTGAATTTTTCCACCTGTATTTGTTTTGAGTATTTTTGTAATGAAGGGAATTTGTCTGCCTGGTAAAGTGACGGGGCCTGTCCCTAAAGGATTGTTTACCTGCTCAAGATTTTGATTAGCAATTAAAATGAACAGGGTAAAAATCAGTAGAGCTAAAGCCAAAAGGGATAAAACCATTACAATTAAAAGCAGTTATTAAAAATGCCATATTTGGGAACATCATTATTTGAATTAATTTTAAAGTCATCAACATTGACAGGTCACAGCCCAGGGGGTGTGTTCCAAAAGCACAGTTGCTAACTATGTTAGCAACTACCATGGTGTATATTAGCAACTATGCTTTTAGGAAATGCACCCCAGGTCAGGGCTTCCAGGGTTAGGCTTAGGGTAAAAAGATCTGGGTCTCTTAAAAGGTCGCCTGTTGTGCACTGGCATATAAAGTGGTCTCCTGGGCCCCCTAGTGTGCAAAATGAAGAATGTCCAAATTAGATCTTTCCATGAATGTTTAATTTCAATGTGGTGAGAAAATATATATTTTTAATTTAATCAGCTGTATCAATTCTCTGTATTAACTCATCAAAACTGTTTTGCAGATTTAGGTCCATGGGGAAGCTGAGAGATCTTGATGGAGCTGTAAGCTGACAGTCTTGAGTAAGAGATAATGGCCCTCATTTATCGATATAAGCGTAGATTTGGGTGTAAAAAAAAATCACCGTTCCACGTGTGATTCATGAAACAGGTGTACCTGTGCCAATTCCTGCGTACGTGCATTTCCGCGTTGATAAATCTGGTGGCTCAAACCAGTTGTAATTTACAGGCCGTGTCCCTGTTCATTCATGGTGTTCGGGCAGTGCCCAAAAACCTTGTGACGTGGAGGAACAGAAGGTGGTAAAAAAAGAGTAAGTTCTCTGAAGTGGAAATTGACCTCATTGCAACCGAGGTAGAGAAGACTTTTTCTAGTATTACTATTGCACTGAAAGCATGGCCTTCAATGTGACTGTAGGAGCTCAATAAAGAATGTGTCCTGACTGAAGAAGTCCTGCAGAGACGATCGGAGATCTGTGGTTTATCAGCTGAGATACACCGCGCTCTCATTTCAATTAATGGTGACAAATGAAACCATGAAAAAAATAAACTAGAATAAAGTGTCTATGAACGTTCTGTCTTGTATCCCAAACATAAGTGTTCAGCACTCACATTTTAGAGCTGCTGAATGAGGTCCTGTCTCCGTTTTTGTGATTGATGTACATAATCATCCACTGATGGAGGCTTCAGACGCGCATGCATACAATCTATCACACCAGGAAACCCAGCAATATCATAAAATTCCCTGATGGTAACATATTGCTGAGTAAATATAATGACATAAAATATGAAATAATAATGGTAGCTATAGGCATGTCTGCAAGACTGTAACCTTGAGCATGGAACATTTATAATTACTGCAGTCTGTAATCTCACAGTTAGATAAGTCGATGAAGAATGTTCATTAATCATATATAACCCACAATAAACATCACCTGAAACATTAATACTTAACATCGTTTAAGGCCAACTACTGACAGGAAAGTGCGTACACAATCTGAGAGCTGGCGTGGATTTTAGCGTATCCTACGCTCACGCCACAATGGATAAAGCAGGAAATTGGCGTTGAAATGATCGTACGCCCGTTTTTCTGTCGTACGCACATTTGATAAATGAGGGCCAATGAGAGCTTGAGCTGACCTGCTCCTTCAAGAGCTGAGGCCAGGCTGCGCCCCCTTGCTGTGATAGGAGTTTAGGATTTACTGCCATGCTCCAATACCGTTGAGGCTTTACTCAGCTCCCTTTGCGCTGTTTATTTAAGATCCTCCAGTTAGGGCTAAATTCATATAGGGTTATTTATTCATTCATTCATTTTCCGAACCGCTTAATCCCAACTGGGGTCGCGGGGAGACCGGAGCCTATCCCGGGAACTCACGGGCGCAGGGCGAGGACCAGCCCTGAGCAGGTGCCAACACACCGCAGGGCACACACAGTCACACACACAGTCACACCTTAAGGGGCCAATTTAGAAACGCATGCCTTTGGACTGTGAGTGGAAACTGGAGCACCCAGAGGAAACCCACGCAAACACGGGGAGAGCATGCAAACTCCACACAGAAGGACCCTACGGCCGTCCCGGGGTTCGAACCCAGGACCTTCTCGCTGTGAGGCGGCAGCTCTAACCACTGCGCCACCGTGCCGCCCCTAGGGTTATTTAATGAAGGGTTATTAAAATTGGGAATAGAAAAGAATCCAGCTCTCTGATGAGAAGCTGTTGTTCACTGTCCTGCCATGATGCCCCACTTGTATTCCCCGAGGTGGATCCGCTGTGCACTGGCCAGTCTAATGCCTCCAAACGTGCTCAAATGCCCACAAACACTGTTCCAGGACCAGTGGGCAGCTAACAAGCACCCGGTGAGTGAGTGATTATTTGTCATTGTCATCACACCACAGCACACAGTGTATATCTGTACAGCATATAGCAGACATGACAAAGTTTACTTTGACTTTATTCATTTTTCATTAATGTATTAAATGCTGCACCCAATTAGTGGGTTTTTTGTGTCAATCAATAGAGATAAAATGTTTAAATTTTTTTGCCAGGCCAAAAAGAACCTTCCAAAGTGGCGCGAGAGTAGCTGCGGCCATGTGCCACAGCGTGGAGACGTCTCCCGATGAAATGTTTGAAATCCGTGGCCTGCAGGAAAGGGTGTTGAGGCACGAGGCCAACGAAAAGGAGGCCAAACTTCAGTCCTCTGCTACGCATGCCATGGAGTTGTCCAACAAAGACTCTATGTCCGACACAGACTCTGAGGCCGAGACTGAGCCAGCAGATTTAGACGAGAGCGTCCAGACATTTCCGAAGAAGAAACATGTCCCACTGCACGTGTGACATGTTTTATTTGAAAATAAGCACCAATGCAACAAAAATCTCCTCCAGACCGGTACCAAAACTCTACTGGTCTGGAACTGAGAATGTGTGACGAGAGCAGTAACATATGAAGATAAAACCAATGCTGCGGCACTAGCTCCAATTTTATTTAAAAAGGAAAAATTTGCATTATGACTTGGGTGAAAATATAAAATATAAAAGTTTGATCATCAGCCTTTGAACAGTAGTTAAGGTCCAGGAAAAAAAAAATCATTCACACTAACTCAGATATCGAGGTAACTAACTTTCGTCAATGTCAGTCTCTTTCCATCGTGAAAAGCAGCAGGATCAACTGCACTTTGTTCAAATTTCTCTTGAAGGAGCAACTGAAAACACAAGCCCTTTTGCGCTGTGGTTGGTGAGTGCAGCTGGTGTGTGTGAGATGCTCAAAGTAAACATTTCTACCAACCGCTGGAGATGTGATGCCACGTCAAATGAAGACAGCTGTCAACAACAACTCCTGTGATAACTCTGCGTGTCTTAGTACAGCCTTCTACTAATATGGAAATAAAGCACATATGCTGACGCTTCGTAAACTTTTAATCTCTCACATCGCATTTCAACTGAACAATTTTCAAATCATCATCAACTGTTGATCTTCACCACCACATCTCGAACGCTTTCTGACAGTTAGGGGTTAACCCTAACCCTCTAACTTTTTTATATATATATATATATATATAATATAATATTATATTCGTAATATTCATGTCACTATAATAGTGACAAGCAGCGAGAAAACAAATGAAAACATGAAGATTAAACTGTGGAGGTACTTAACCTGTAGCCCTGCCCCACAGCACTGGAGGGAGCAGAGGCATCATCACCATCATCATCATGTCCGATTACATCTGATCACTTAACACATTTCCCTACAGTCTCAGCTCCTCTGCTGGTTTGGTCAGAAACAATAAACTGCAATTATGAGCAAAGTGTGTGTGTGTGTGTGTGTGTGTGTATGTGGGTGCGCAGACATGTGTGTGTGTGTGTGTATGTGGGTGCGCAGACATGTGTGTGTGTGTGTGTGTGTATGTGGGTGCGCAGACATGTGTGTGTGTGTGTGTGTATGTGTGGGTGCGCAGACATGTGTGTGTGTGTGTGTGTATGTGTGTGTGTGTGTGTGTGTGTGTGTGTGTGTGGTCATACTCTAGCAGGGCGTGTGTGTGCTGAGCTGCCTGTACAGCTGGATGATGAGCAGCTGGATTTCTTCGTCTCTGTTGTTCATGTCTATTGCTTTCAAAAATGAATCCAGAGCTTCCTCTTTCCTCCCTTCTGCAAGACAACGTTTCCCAGAACGCACCAGCAGCCGAAAGGCCTCCTCGGGGGTTGTTTCAGGAGCAGCGCCGACCACTTCGGGTTCCGGAGACATTTTGGGCGCAAAGTGTTCCATGTTCTCACTGGACGCCAGTTCCAACTCCCCAGTCGACTCCTCCAGAACACTCTGCTCTTCCTCCTCTCCTCCATCACCCTCGCTCATGTCCTCGGAATTCAGCGTCTCTCCACTGGGCTCCTGCTCTTCCGCTAGGGACTCGTCAGTAATTCCTTTTGCCAGTTCTTGATCTGTGGAGTCACACTCCTCCTCTTCTCCACACTCCTCCTCTTCTCCACACTCCTCCTCTTCTCCACACTCCTCCTCTTCTCCACACTCCTCCTCCAGATCCTCTAGCAGTGACTCCACGAGAGAGCGGCGTGAGGCCACAGAGAGGTTGATGCTGCACCTGCGGGACACATCGCCCCTCTGCGCAGATTTGGGCGTGGAGGAGCCGAGGCTCTTGAGATTTGCTGTTAACGGGCTGCTCGCTAAAGTTGGCTTTTCTACTTCCTCCTCTTCCTCAGAGTCACACAGGACTTGTGCTTTCTTCTTTGTCCTCTTCGGCTGCAGGAGAGACTCCTCTGCAGAAGTGAGGAGCACCGACGGCCCTTGTGCAGGCAAGTGGTGTGTGTCTTCGTGGCCATCACCGTTTTGGCCTGCGTCTGCCAGTTCATCACCACTCATGTCCATCTGCAGCTTAAAAACGCAATCACCTGTGAAAGCCTCCTCTTCTTCCTCGTCCACATCTTCCTCACAGGAGAACATGTCAGCGCTGTCCTCCAGCTGAAGGTTGAAATTCCCCTGGAAACCCTCCATCTCTGCCAATACGGCATCGTCTTCCAGGGACCTTGCCGTGTCCGTCGGGCCGAGAGCAGGGGATCGTGGGGGTCGGGGGCTCACGTCACCATCCTCATGCCGTATATCAGTTCTTGAAGCTCTGGAGCTCTGGATGTCAGATTCTTCCAGCACTATCACATGGTCGTCTTGTCTGGACATCTCGGCGGCAGTGCACAGGAGATTTCTGGATGTGTCTTCATCTGCTGACAGAATGCTCTTGTCGTCGTTCCCACTGATGTTCTGCTCCTGTCCGGGGTGGGAAGGCTCATCCAGCTCACCAGGCTCCTCACTGCTCTGAACAAAGTCCTCAGAGCCAGACTGGGTCAGGTCCACAATCTGTGGTGTACGTCGGCGCTGCTCTCTTTCACTAGACTCGCCTTCCTCGTGCTGCTTCGCCAGCCTCAGCCAAGCGGGTTCGGTGTCCCGAGCAACGCTCTCCATGAGCTGGCCCTGCAGCTCAGACTCGGCCCGAACCAGTTCCTCTGCCTTCTGCACTCGGGCCTGGATGTAGCGGTGCGACTCTGCGTCCTCCAGAGCGTCCTCGTCAGCTGCGGCCTCCTTGGAGAAGAGCAGGTCGTGGTCAGAAATGCCAAACATCTCCATGGCATGCAGCTGGGCAATATGGCGGTCCAGACCAGGGTCGGAGCGGCGTTGCTGAGCGTGCAGTGCCTGCAGCTGCAGCTGCGTGGAGGATGAGCGTGTGTCCCCCAGCGTGAACAGTTCCTTCAGCTCCTGCTTACTGAAGTACCGGAATGGGTTCTTCTTGTCACCTGTGCTCTGACGGATCAGAGAGTCTTTAAAGACCTGCAGGAGTGAACCACACAAAGGAGATTAGTCAAAGTGCAGTCATACAGTACGTACATACACAAACACACACAGACACGGGGCAGTGTAACGGTTAAGGACTGGACGGTCACCAATTCAAATACAATACAGAGCAAGGTACCATCTGCAAGTCCTGCTGCAGTGTGCTGCTGACTGCTGCTACTCGTGGAGTCAAATGCAGAGCTAACGTGTGGTTGTGGTGCACTGTGTGCCGTGTGCACAATGACAAATAATCACTCACTCCCACACCTCTAATGACACTGCTCACCTGCCGACGGTAGATTTTCTCTTCAACAGTTCCACAGGTGATGAGTCGGTAGACGATGACGTTTTCTGTCTGACCGATGCGATAAGCCCGATCAACTGCCTGGGCATCGGTGGCGGGGTTCCAGCTGGGATCAAAGATCACCACCCTGTTGGCAGCGGTAAGTGTGATGCCCACTCCGCCCACCTGGGTGGTCAGCAGAAAGACGGAGTAGCGGTGATCTGTCTGGAATAGAGAAATGCGCTTCTCCCTCTCGGCCAACTGAGTCACCGTGCCGTCCACTCGCACCAGCCGGAAGTTCCTGTTCAGCAGCACACGCTCAATGATGTCCAGCATTTTCCTCGACTGGGAGAAGATGAGCGTGCGGTGGCCCTCCTCCCTCAGACTCTCCAATAGAGACACCAGAAAGCACAGTTTGCCTGACTCTTCTATTAGTGTCTTGTCTGGGACATGATCAATGCGGCTGGCAGTCGAGGCACTCTCCTCCTCCTGAGGGGCAGGGTGGTCATCATTGATGTTGCTGCCCTCCTCCAGGCCCAGCTGAGCAACGGCCCGAGCAGACAGCAGTCTGGGATGGTCACAGATCTTCTTCAGCACAGTTAGCTCAGCGAGCGGGGATCGTGTGGTGGTCAGCAGCTGCTTAATGTGCTCCAGTGAAATGAACTGATTATAAATGTCCTCCTGCACCGGACTGAGGTATGTCCACACAATCAAGTCATTCTTGTGTGTCAGTGACGGCATCTCAGCAAACTTCCTCTCACTGGCGCACTGATTCTCTTGTTCCTCCACCTCCTGCTGCTTGGGCTCCTGTTGCTGCTGCTGTTGCTGCTTCATGTGCTGCACCTCTGCCTTGGTCCTGCGCAGGAAATAGGGCCTGATTAGCTCCGTGAGGTTTTGGGAGATCTTCAGCCCCAGCGTCATCTCACTTGGCGTGGCATCCTTTTCCCGCGCACGCGTGATTGGGTTTTCATATTCAGTTTTAAAGGTTTTGGCACTGCCCAGCAGAGAGCCCTGGCAGGCAAAGTCGAACAGTGCCCACATCTCCCGCAGGTTGTTCTGAACAGGCGTGCCAGTCAGCAGCAGCCGGTGACGCGCAGGGATGGCATGCGCACACTTGGCAGTTTTGGTAGATGAGCTTTTGATCTTGTGCGCCTCGTCCAGTATGACGTAGTCCCAGTGGAACTCTCGCCCCTCGAACGATGACAGCTGCTGCCAATTGTTGATCAGCATCTGGTAGGTTGTGATGATGGCACCCCCTTTGCGCTGGATTCGCTCCAGGTTGCGGCTGCGCTCGGCTTTGCTGGTTCCATGGAACTCTTTCACCCGCATGCCTGGCGTCCACTTGGCAAACTCCCGCACCCAGTTTTTGATGAGGGAGGTGGGCATGACTAGCAGCGTGTGATTGGCCAGCTCGGCGTCGTACATGCCCGACAGAAAGGAGATGACTTGCACAGTCTTGCCCAGGCCCATGTCGTCAGCCAGGATGCCGCCCTTGCGCCCGTCGCGGTGCAGGCTGTACAAGAAACCCACGCCCTCTTTCTGGTGCTCATACAATTTATCGTAAAGTTCCTTATAGAGCAACAGGCCACTGTTGTTGACATTCACAAACTCTTCCTCCTCCTCCTCCTCCTGCGATGCTTTCAGCTCCCGGATGGCCTCCTGCAGTCGCTGGATTCGGCTCTGCAGCTTGGTGCTGGGTTGCAGCTTGTAGGCCTGACGGAAGAGTTCCAGAGAGCGCTCCAGATCTCCTCGCTGTGCCGCCTCCTTCCCCTCCTGCCTCAGCCTGCAGAGACACACACACATTTGTGGCATTTACTTTACAGTTTTTAACACACACAGAGTGACTTTCAATTCCTAATTTCAGGGACTCCATGCAGCATCTCGGGTTAAGGGTCTTGCTCAGGGGTCCAGTGGTGGTAATGCTGCATGTAGGATTTGAACACACAGCTTCTTGTTCCAGACAGAAGCATCATAAACCCTAGATCAGCACCAGCCGCCTCTGTAGGTTCACAATGTCCAGTAATTTTCTTTTGCAAATATTCTCAAGAAATAGCATGTATTACCACTAAGTAGAGTTGGGCGATTAATCGATTTTATCAATTAATTCAAATTTTGTGTTTAAGACGATGAAATGAAAATCAGGATTCATGTCGATTTATTGTAGCTTCACGTTAATACCACAGAGTAAACGATGCTCACAAAATATTTCATGCTTTTTAAATAACAATTTGTAAGGTACATTAAATTATAGCACCCAGACCGCTGTCAAGGCTTCCTGCCCCTTCGGAGTCCAGCAGACAGTAGGAAAATGGCAGCACACACGTCAACAAGCGAGGAGCTCGTCTCGAAAAGTGGCAGCGCTACCTCCATCATTTGGAAGTGGTTTGGTTTTGATAAGTCCGACACTGAAGAAACTGTAAAGTTTGTTTCAAGTCTGTGCCATCTAAAGGTAGCAGCACAACAAACTTATTTTAGCATCTCCTTCAGAGGCACGCACCAGAATGGACGGAGTGTAGTGATGCGCGGGTCGACCCGTGACCCGCAGGTAACTGCAGCTGACCCGCGGGTGCGGGCGGTTTTAGGGCAGATGTTTTTAAAATATCGTGGGTGCGGGTGGGCGGGTCAAAAAGTTACAAAACGCATTTCATTATCGATCAAAACGTGTTGTAAACGTGGTTCGAATTACCTCTCCTCTCGATGCTGGCAAGAGCGGTGCTTTGCGTTCATGCAACCAGCGCATCGAGCGAGTGAGCGCGCATTCCGTTCAGCAGGTCGCGTGCTGGAAGCGCATCGAAATAGGCTAAACCCCGGCACGATGGATTCCATCCTCCTTCTCCACAGTGCTTCCAAACAGCTGTCATAAATGCAGTCGGCGTATATTTTTGGAGTTTTCCATTTGTAGGATAAGCTACTAGTTTGGTGAAATATCACGGTCAAGTTGCTCCGCTCTACTTCATTTTAGACAAAATTAAGTTAAAAGAAGACCTAAGTTCTACTAAGTTCATTCAAATCTGATAGAGTTCTCAGATCTGATGTTACATCAGATGTTACAGTTTTGATAACTAGTGTGTTTTGTGTACATGCGCGCTTGTGTGTGTTTGTGTGTGAGTGAGAGACATGTCTTTCGGGCAATTTTCCGCAACCCTTCAATAAATAACGAGGTAAAAATCCATCTTTCGGTTTCTTTGTTGTTGTTTGGTACACAGTTAATCTTGCATAAAATTGTCATCATCTTCAATGCGAATCTAGCACAAATCTATGTCATCTATGGGTTACAGTGACACAAATGACACTTCATTGGTAGGTTCCATGGCAGTACAGGCTCACTGGTGTTTTTGTTTTTTTTCCTTGGGTCGGGTTGGGTTTTGGGTCATTATCCATGCATATTTTTGCGGGTTGGGCGGGGCGGTTTGGATCTCCTGACGGGTCGGTTTGGGGCGGGTGTTAAAAAAAGCCGACCCGCGCAACACTAACGGAGTGTCTAGCTATGCGAGAAGTGCAAGGACCCCGATGGATAGAAATTACAGATGCAGTGACACTTCATATCGCCAAAGATATTTACACTGTTGAAAAATACAGGTTTGTCCGGATGTTAAAAACAATGGACCCCAAATATGATCTCCCAAGCCAAAAGTATTTTACAGAAGTAGGCGTACCACATTTATATAGCAGCAGAAAAAACTAGGGATGCACCGATCGATCGGCCAGCGATCGGAATCGGCCGATTTTTGGCCTGATCGGTGATCAGCCGATCACTCACACGTATTGCCGATTTCAAACCGATCTTGCGTATGCACATTACTTGCAGAACAGCCACGCGCGCATTCAGGCAGCGTTCACATGTACGCTCAACGGAGGCGTTTCTCACTCACTTTGAATGGGGTGACATCGTGCGGCGACATAATGAATTTTGGATGCGTGAGTATGACGTCACATCAACGCCAAAACTAGAGTGCGCAAAATGTGAAACTCGAGAGCACAAAATTAAGACTCGAGTGCACGGTTGTGATAATATTGCGCGCGAACTGTATTTTTCCTCGCACGAATGTCTTTTTTCCTCGCGATGTGTTAAATGTCCTCGTGGTTTGAAAGGGGCGGGTTTTGGCAGTTTGGGGGCGGGGTTTTGGCAGCTGTGAATCCTATTGGCCGATGGCTCCTGGTCTTGTGATTGACTGAACGCTACAGACAGTTTTTACAGAAAAAACAAAGATGACGTAGAAAGAGGAACGGCGACAGGCAGATTAAACCCAAGTTATAGTTTATCAACCTTATAATTTAATAGTTAGGTTAGGGTTTAATAAGCCCCTAACGTTTAATAAGCACGCAATCAATGGCTCCCCTTGACCACTTGTCTGTCCCCAATTCAACATAAACACAGATGCACAAGTCAATCACTAGATGGTCACTAGATGATCAGCCGTTTTCCATAGTTGAGGAAACACCTCTGCCCAAAATACACAATGCCAAGTAGGCGTTACTTTTCGGACGTCGAGTTACCGGAGTTGTTACATTTTACGAGTTACATTTTATTTATTTAAATTGGTAAAGAAAATTTGTTATGAGAATAAAGCATCATATTAAAGAAAATTAGGTTTTTGTTTGTATTTGCTGTGAAGCTGCCACTATTATATGTCACTATTATAAAAGTAACTAGTAAAAAGGGAAAGTAACCACCGTGTTACATTGAAAAAGTTGGAACCCATTGTTTTGTGTCGATGTCGTCGACTACTCGCAGCAGCTCTAATTTTCTGTTATCTGGGGAAAAAAAATCGGTATCGGAAAAATCAGTATCGGCCGATCACACTTACAAAAAAAATCGGTAATCGGAATCAGCCAAGAAAATTGCAATCAGTGCATCCCTAGAAAAAACCCACAAAGCTGCTGGAGAGTGTGCTGTTTTACTCAACTACCTCAGACCTGTGGTACAAATATTTTGATGGAAAAGTCTTTTTTTTTTTTGCACTTGTACTGTGTAAACTACTAAGACCAGGAAAAAATACAGTAAAATCAATAATAAATGCTGTTCCTAAATTATGTTTACATTGTTAGAATAAAAACAAAATTTACTTGCATAATGTCTTTATTTTTATGTATAATCAATACATTTTGAAAAAACTCTAAATCGGAAATTGGGTCCAAGTTTTAATAAATCAGAGATTTTAGTTATCGCCCAGCTCTACCACTAAGCCAAGCAAAAACCTAAACACAGCTTTCTAACCTCTTTCTTTATATTATAGTTTATTAAAAAACACACAAATACAATGACAAACCTAATAAAGAGTGACATATATCACATATTGGACTGTAATTAGAGAAGATCACATCTGCTCCCACAGCTTATCATCAGCATCATCTCCTGTGATTAAGGTGCACATTTCTCACACAGGTACTACATTCATTCCTATAACAGTTAAAACTGGTGAAAAACGACCAAATACAATCCTTCAACATAATATATATATATATATATATATCTGTTATATATACAGTATACAGCAGAGACGACAATAAAGTTGACTTTGACTTTGACAAGCACAAAAACCTTGTCCATATTGCTACACTGGCTCTGCTGCTCACTGTACTGTATGTAGTGGAAATGAGTATAACGTCCACTTTCACTTTGATTTACATTTGTTCTCTGACTTGACTTGCTGTGACGGTCATGGAGACTTCACTCACCTGCCGTACTCCTCCTCACGCTGTGGTGCATCATCCACACACCGCAATCTGCAAAACACACAAACAAACATAAACTACAAACTCCACAAGCAGCACACATCACCCTGATGGGTCCCCACACGCCCCGGTGATAGTAAAGAGCACTAGGGGTGTAAATCACAAGTTTCAGCACAATGTGATTTTACATCAATTTGAAGAACAACAATTCCGCCTCTGCCGAGATCACAAAGTCTGCTACGGTACAATTTCCATTAGGTTCAGTTCGGGAGCCAGTGATGGATATGAGACAATATCATATGCTAGGTCGCCTTGGTGAGGGTGTCTGATGTTGAAAGACCCGAAACACCCCATGACCCCAAGTCACCACATTGATGATGTGCACAACTTGAATCAGAAAATATATGCAAGTAAGACCACGACTTCCATTCATATCAAATCATAACAATCAACTAAAATATCAAACATATATGTATTGATCACTGAATCGATATATCAATAATCATTATTTTCCCCATATACAGTTAGACAAGCAATAATAACACTAGTCTTACAATAATCTTACAATAGATAGGGTCAGGGTTATATATATATCCATGTACTGTTACACCATGAGACAAACACACAGAACAGACTTCACAAATAAAATCCACACAGCAAGTCACACAACAGCTCTTTTACTCACTATTTTTTATTATTCTTGTGCCAAAGGTGTTGGTGATTATTATTATGAAAAGGAAACAGCACTAAATGTCATGTTAAAGCGCGGTGTAGGGCGTGTTACTGAAATAAGTGATGATGTTACTGAATTAGTGGAAATGTATTAGTGATGCCTCATATGATTATTAACACTGTGGTAACTGCTTCAGTTCAGTAGCTCGTTACTCCAGCACCGCTGCGCTGCAGATCTGCTGACCCGTGTGACCCGTGCTGTAGATGAGGGAAGGCATGAGTTAATGTTGCTGTAAAACTCACCGCTCGACTTCATCCCGCAGCTCCTCCATCTCCATCTCCATCTAAATCTAAATCTCAATCTCAATCTCAATCTCGATCTTTCTCTCCAACTCCAACTCCAACTCCAACTCCAACTCTCCCTCCTCACCCGCGCGGAAGTGCAGTTAAAGCTGCAGCGTCGTCCCGCCAGCCGCTCCACCAATCAGGAGGCGCTCCCGCTTCCTCGCTCTCTCTGCTGCTCGCGAATGACGCTGTAGCTCACCGGCGCCCCCCGCGGTACTGCAGCGCAGCGCACCGGCCCCCGCCGACACGGAGCTGGCGTTACAGACAGTAAAACTGATCAAACAAAATCTCTTCAAAAGTCACGTAGAGTTCAATAATAAAAACCATATTACTAAAATAGACACATTTTGGCTTTTAAAGCACTGTTTAAAACAAATGTATTATTACTAAATTAATTAATATTAAAATAAACGGAGATTTTTGTATTTTTTTCTCAGGTCAAGGCTGTATTAAAGAGTGAAGGCTGCAAGCTGATGGACTAGTGGGCGGCGAGCCCCACCTTGTGGACGGTCCGGGAATGACCATTTAAAGACGAAGGCTCCGACAGGAGGCCCGTAGCCAGGGGGGGTTCGGGTGGTTTTTTTGCAAAAAAAAAAAGTCACCAAAATGCAGTATTTAAATCTCATAATGAAATACAAAATAAGTATGAAAATACAAAAGGTCCACTTAAAAAAAAAAAAAAAAAAAGAACCCCCCCCTTGCACTAGGCTGGCTACGGGCCTGGACAGTGACGTGAACAAATTAATTTTAGACCCACGGAGAACTGCAACTTCATGTTTTCTATTTATACATTTCATCCTGTTAATTTATCAGGTTATTGTATATGTGATAAGGTTCAGTTATTAGTGTATCGAATGAATGAATAATTGGGTTAATGGTGTTGAGATGCAGCCTTGTTTAGCTGCGTGTTGGCTGATGGTGGTGCGGAGTGCCTGTGTGAATTAGTCAAATATCAAGCAAGTTAATGTCGAGCATGCGATCAGACTTGTGCCAAAAGAGTTCCTACAAAAACCGTGCGCAGGTGTAGATTTCTATTCTGTTCATTCACAGTGTATTGTTAATTAATGAACTATTAACACTAAATATGAACAAATAACAAAGTTAACTCTGATATTTTTATGTGGACTGTACCAATGTGTAAAAAAGTAAAACAGTTTTACTGGTCTGCAAATGTTTAAACGTGAATGTTAATTAGGTAGTTGTAAAGGTTTTTTTCTTCTTTCCTTAAATATGTGAGTAGTTTGATCTTGTTTACCCAGGAGATGCTCCACTGCTCCATTTGTTGCTCAGGGCCACTCAAACGCTCCTTGCACTTTTGAACTGACGTTTATCAGAATGTTTGAAAATAAACATTGTACACATAAATAGCCGAATATAGTATCTGTCATATTATAACCTTCTACCTCCTGCACATCCAATGTAAAATGTCAATTTGCACCTGTTTAAATGTTTGCATATTTGCACACATACTGAACATTGTACTTGAAAATAGTCCGGATATAGTATCTGTCTAGTATAACTCTACCTCTTGCACACTCAGTGTAAATGTCAATTTCAACCTGTTAAGAACACTGCATCCTGACTTGACAAACATGTTTACCTCTATGTCTGTCTCCCCTGTCTAGTCTAAAATGTATATTGTATATTGTCTGGTTTTAAAATGTATATTGTTTAATGTATATTTTAGTATTTTTACTTATTTATTGTTTATTCCATGTGCCTAGTCGTGCCACTGCCTATTTATTCTCTGTTCTACTGTTCTTTGTTTGTTTGCACTGAAAATAACCTGGAGCCACGTCGTCTCGTCTCTCTATGTATCTGTACAGTATATAGCAGAGATGACAATAAAGTTGACTTTGACTTTGACTTTGACAGTTGTTTAACACGCTCCTATAAGCAGCAGCAAAAGAAGTCACCTGCAAACTTTTGTCTGGAGTCATGGAGAAGTTTTTAAAACGAAAAAAAGAAGATGAAAGCAATGCTTAACAAAGTAAAGCTTTGTGAACGGAGATAGCGAGGCAGAGCCCAGAGCCCAGTTGTGCTGAGTGTGGGCTAACGCTATCCAACAAAGCACTTAAGCCTTCAAAACTAAGGCGGCATATAGAAACCAAACATCCAAAGCTTGTTGGAAAGCCGGTTGATTTTTTCAAGAGAAAAGAAAATGGGCTTCAGATACAGAGAAGATCTATTGTGTCACTGAATGGCAATGCTAAATGTGCTTTGAAAGCCAGCTACCTCATAGCCAGACGTGTGGCGCAGAGTAAGAAAACGTTCACAATAGCAGAGGAATTGGTTCTGCCTGCCGCTGTGGATATGTGCCGTGAGATGAACGGGGAGGCTGCGGCAAAGAAGCTGAAGACCATCCCACTCTCAGACAACACTGTGAGTCACCGTATTGCTGACATGGCCTCAGACATACAGCATTAGCTTCTGGAGAGAATAAAAAATAGTCAATTTTTCTCTTTGCAATTAGACGAATCAGCTGATGTCACAAATGCTGCACTGCTGCTGGTTTTTGTTCGCTTTTGCTGGGACAGCAGTTTGCAAGAAGACATACTGTTTTGTGGAGAGCTACCAACTCGAGCTACAGCTGAGGAATGTTTCCGCTGCATGGATAACTACTTCACTGAGAATGGCCTGAACTGGCAGAACTGTGTTGGAGTGTGCAGTGATGGTGCAGTGTCAATGACTGGGGGCATCGCGGCGTCATCAGGTAGGTACTTGATCGTGCACCAGAAGCTAAATGGACCCACTGTTTTCTCCACTGTGAAAGCCTTGCAGCAAAAAAGATGTCACCAGTTCCTCGAGGTGATGGATGTAAGTGTGAAAACCATCAACTTCATTAAAAATAATGCTGTCAACTCCAGCTGTTTTGCTAAGCTTTGTGAGGGCATGGAAGCAGATCATGTCCAGCTGCTCTATCACAGTGAGGTGAGATGGCTCTCAAGAGGACTTTTCCTCAAGCGTTTGTTTGAGCTGAGGAATGAGGTTTTCTCTTTTCTCACTGAGAAAAGATCTTCCCTTGCACATTACTATACAAACACCAAGTTCACAGCTAAACTTGCCTACCTCTGTGACATTTTTTCACTGCTGAACCAGCTGAATATCTCACTTCAAGGGAGAAATAGCAAGATATTTTTTTGCTGCAGACAAAGTTCAAGCTTTCAAGAGGAATCTTGCTTTGTGGACTAAGAGGGCCCAGGAAGAGAGAATGAACATGTTTCCACTTTTGTCTGACATTTTGGAAAACTCCCCTCAGGTGAAGATCAGTCATTCAGTCTCTCAGCACCTCTCACAACTGGCAGAGAAATTTGATGAATACTTTCCTGAGGATCCAAGAGAGGGACACATGTGGGCTGTGGACCCATTTTCAGTGGATCCCACTGAAGATGATGTTGCTTTGCCCTCACATCTGGAATCACAACTTCTGGAAGTTTCCGCTGACAGCATTTTAAAGGGGCAGTGGGGCAAACTGGACCTAGGCTCCTTCTGGATTGTTGTCTCAAAAGAGCACCCACGTCTAGCACTCAGGGCTGTGAAACTCCTTCTCCCATTCACGACTACATACCTGTGTGAATCAGGGCCGGTATGAATAAAACATCTCAGAGTAAAGTTTCACTCTTAAATGCATCACAATTGTAAGAGTGACATGATTTTGCTCTTACTCCCAGGCTTAAGAATAAGTGGCATGCATAAACATTCTTAAGTGTTAAGACTTGGTCTCAGCTCCTAAATTATTTAAGACACCTGGAGAGGACTCCTAAACCAGTTAGGAGTTGCACGATGGCAGTAGCACTACGCGCACCAAGACGGAGACTGTGCACTTACCGTGAAAGAAAGGATGTACTGCGGATTTACAATGATGAGTTGATAAAAAGATACAGGCTTGATCGTGAAGGCATTCTTTTTGTTACTGACCTAATTAGGAACAGAATACAATCACCCACATCACGTAACAACGCACTTACTGCTGAACTGAAGGTGTTAATAATGCTGTGTTTTTTAGCAACTGGAGAAATGCAGCAGTGCTCCAGGGACGACTTTGGTCCCTTGCAATTTACAGTCAGCAGAGCCGTGAAAAGCACTCTGATGGTGTCATGTCTCCCCCAGGACAGTTGGTCCTGCCGGCCACTAGTGGCCGCTAGAGACGATGTATATAGTTTCACTGGGGTTCAGGGTTCGTGGTGTGTATATGTCCTTTTATGGTGATGTTGTGTCGGCTCCTCCCCTTGTGTCTAGTTGTGTGTAATCCATTGGTTGTTCCCACTTTTGTCTGTGTCATGTGTTTGAGTCAGCCCACATATAAGTCCAGTCCTTTGTGTTAGTCTTTGTTGGTGCACCCTCACAACATCCATGTCCTCTACAATCCTGCTGTTTACCTTAAGACTCTGCCTATGTCCCTGTCTGCTGTCTGCAAGGAGTCAAAGTTAAATCTGTCCTTTGTCATGTGTGTTATGTGTTAGTGTTTGTTAGACGTTTAGGAGATAATTTAAGAGTTAGCCCTCACCATTAGCATTAGCATAGTTAGCTTAGCAGTTAGCATTAGCATAGTCACTTCCTGTTCACCTTTTCCTTTTAGCTTTAGCATAGCAGTTAGCTTGGCAGTTAGCATTAGCATAGTCACTTCCTGCTCATCTTTCCCTTTAGCTTTAGCATAGTTAGCCTTTAGCCTTAGCATAGTGGTTAGCATTAGCATTAGCAGTAACATTAGCTTTAGCATAGTTAGCCATTCAATTAATTCAATTCAATTCAATTCAAATTTATTTATATAGCGCTCTTAACAACAGTCATTGTCACAAAGCACTTTACATATAACCGGCCTAAACCCCCCAACAAGCAAGCCTGAGGCGGCAGTGGCAAGGAAAAACTCCCTCTAATAGGAAGAAACCTTGAGAGGAACCAAGGCTCGGAGGGGGACCCCATCCTCCTCTGGGCGACCGGGTGCACGAACATTTAATGTACAACAAGCAATAGTTCAAGATGAGTTGTTAGTTATTTAAAGAAGCAAAGATACAAAAATAGTCCAAGGGATATTTCGAATCCCGGGTTGTTGATGGGCCACTTGCAGGACCCTCTCAGCAACATTAAGCTGAAATTAGTTCAGTATTGTGCTGCTAAGTCAGTAGACGTCCATAGGGTCCAATCCCAGTTGGTTTCATGATGATGTCCCCATGGAGTCCTGGTGCGGGTTCAGTGGGTCAGGATCAGCTCGGGAGGGTTGACAAGGTCAAGCGTCAGCTCAGGACGTCTCCGGGACTCCTGGTGAGTTTGGTTGATCAGCGTCAGCTTGGTAGGGTCGAGATGGTCAGTGTCAACTCGGGGCATCTCCAAAGAGTCCCGGTGAGGGTTCGGTCAGCCAAGCGCCATCCCGGGATCAGCTCGGGAACAGCTCGGAAAAAGAAGAAAAGAGAGGAGAGAGTTAAGTGCCCTAACCTAACCTCCGGCAATGCTAGAGTAGCTATGGCAGCCTAGCTAAGAAGGGAGAGCTGGAAGGCAACACAGACATGAGGGCTTCCAGGGGTCTCGGCATCACACCAAACCACCGTCTGCAAACTTGAGCGATCAGCAAGAGTGGTAGGATGACAGCACCAATCCCCCCTTTCAGCTTTAATCTCAAATGACCATGAACCCCCAGATCTCGCCTTTAACTAAGAAAAAGGGATTTTAATAACCAAAACACTGACTAAACAAGTAAGTCTTAAGCCTTGACTTAAAAGCAGAGATTGTTTCTGAGCTCCGAACACTAACGGGTAGTTTATTCCACAACTGTGGCGCTTTATGAGCAAATGCTCTTCCCCCCACGGTAGCGTTTTTTATTCTAGGTATTACTAAAAGATCTGCGTCTTGCGATCGAAGCGGACGCGCCGGATTGTAAGTGCAAATGAGGTCACTCACATACTGCGGTGCAAGACCATTTAGAGCTTTATAGGTCAAGAGAAGTACTTTATAGTCGACACGAAATTTTACTGGTAGCCAGTGGAGTGAGGATAGAATTGGGGTGATATGATCATATTTTTTAGTTTTAGTGAGGACTCTGGCTGCTGCATTCTGAACTAGCTGGAGTTTATTTAACAACCTATTTGGACAACCAGAGAATAAGACATTACAGTAATCGAGTCTTGAGGTAATAAATGCATGAACTAGTTTCTCTGCATCTTGAAAGGATAGCACGTTTCTTAGTTTAGCAATATTACGGAGTTGAAAGAAGGAGGTGCGACTAATGTTAGAAGCATGTAAATCAAATGAAAGTTTTGAGTCTAAAGTAACACCAAGGTTTTTAGCAACATTACTTGGTACAATGGATAATCCATCAAGACTGACCGTGATGTCAGATAGCTGACTTCTGGTGGCGTTAGTGCCAGTAAGAAGGACCTCAGTCTTGTCCAGATTTAGCTGGAGGAAGTTGTCCGACATCCACTTTTTTATGTCACATAAGCATTTTTCCATTTTCTGAAATTGCTGTCTGTCTTCTGGTTTAGCCGATATATATAACTGTGTATCGTCTGCAAAACAGTGGAAACTAATTCCATGCTTACGAATGACTGAGCCTAAAGGTAGCATGTACAGTGAGAACAGCAAGGGACCTAAAACTGATCCTTGTGGTACTCCATATTTCACCCTGACGTGCTCAGAGGAATCACCATTTACATCCACATACTGATAGCGGTCTGAAAGGTAGGATCTGAACCAGGAGAGGGCCACTCCCCTGATACCAACAACATGTTCAAGTCTATCTATGAGAATGGCATGATCAACAGTATCAAAAGCAGCACTAAGATCAAGCAGCACTAGGAGCGAGGCATAGCCCTGATCAGCAGATAAGAGAAGATCATTCACTACCTTCAGCAGAGCAGTCTCTGTGCTGTGGTTGGCTCTAAACCCAGACTGAAACATTTCATAAATATGGTTTTCCTGCAAGAACGAGGTTAGCTGACTGGCAACAACTTTTTCTATTATTTTGGAGATAAATGGGAGATTAGATATTGGTCTATAGTTTAACATTACCAGGGGATCCAGGTTGGGCTTCTTCAGCAAAGGTTTAATCACTGCTAATTTAAGAGATTTGGGTAAATAACCAATGCTAATAGAGGAGTTAACTATTGCTAGTAGAGGTTTAATCACTACTGGAATCATCTCTTTGAGTAGCCTTGTTGGAACAGGATCTAACATGCAAGTAGATGAATTTGAGGAAAGGATTAAAGACGTTAGATCTGACTGGTCAACCGGAGTAAATGATTCAAATAAGATGGCTGCAGTATTAATACTTGCCTTGTCAAGGCCAGCCACTGTAGTTACTTGAGATTTTAGAATATTCTGTCTAATTGAACAAATTTTTTGGTCAAAGAAGTTCATAAATTCGCCACTAGAAAACAATGTTGGTACAGTTTGAGTAGTAGTCTGGCTATTAGTCAGCTTGGATACCATGTTAAATAGAAACCTAGGATTATTTTTGTTATTTTCAATTAGCAATGATAGATATTCTGATTTCGCAGCTCTAAGAGCCTTTTTATAGCTTCCCATAGCGTCTTTCCATGCTAGTTCAAAGACCACTAATCTAGTTTGCCGCCACTTACGTTCTAGTTTTCGTGTCCCTTGTTTTAGGCTACGTAGGTGGTCATTATACCAAGGGGATGTTTTGTTTTCTCTGACCTTTTTAATTTTTAACGGAGCAATTTTATCTAAGGTGGAACGAAGCGTAGAAGTTAGATAGTCCGTATTACTCTCAAGTTCAGCAAGATTAGACATCTCCACTGTCAGGAACGACAGATCGGGGAGATTATCAATAAAGTTACTAGCTGTATCTGAAGTGATTGTACGCTTGGAGCAGAAGCGAGTTGTAGTATTTGTGTTTTGACTAAAGTGAAAATCAAATGTAATGAGATGGTGATCAGAAATAATACCAGTCTGAGGCAGTACTGTTACATTATCTACATTAAGACCAAACGATAGGATTAAATCAAGGGTATGACCGCAGTTGTGAGTGGGCCCAGTTACATTTTGAACAATGCCCATGGAATCTAGTAAATTAGTAAAAGCTGCTGTCAGAGGATCTTGTTCATTATCTACATGAATATTAAAGTCTCCCACAATTATTGCTCTTTCAGTTGAAATAACCAGGTCTGACAGAAATTCTGAAAATTCAGTTAGGAATTCAGAATAAGGACCTGGTGGACGGTAAATCGTAATGAGAGGGAGCGACAAAAAGTTAGGTTTTGCAGATATGTCTGCAATTCTAAGGAATAATAATTCGAATGATTTAAATATAAATTTAGGTCCTGACCTCTGTGTTATTGAAAGAGATCTTTCGTAGATCGTTGCAACACCTCCCCCTTTACCACTGAGTCGGGGTTTATGCTCATAACTATATCCTGGAGGCGTCGCATCATTTAAGGCTAAATACTCGTTGGGTCTTACCCATGTCTCAGTTAAACAGAGCGCGTTTAGGACGTGGTCTGAAATCATTTCACTAATAATAAGTGCCTTAGTAGTTAATGATCTAATATTTAGTAGTCCTACTTTTAGCTTAGTGCTACAGATATTCTGCATTGGCTGCTCTAATTTAATAGAAATTAGATTGGAAAAAGACGCCTTTCGCATTTTACGCGAACTATTTTTGGTTCGGGGCACAGAGACAATGTCAATATGGTGGTACCTAGGTGGCGGTTCAAGGCAACTCGCAGGCGGTCGGTTTAGCCTTTCTGCCTGCGGCCTGGCCTTGGCTCCGGTTTGTCAGTGGCCGCCTACACCTGAACCTGCATAAAGGCTAGCTGCTATGTTCATTGAAATACGGGCAGCACCCTCCCACGAGGGGTGGATACCATCCCGGCTCAAAAGACCAGGCTTTCCCTCGAAGGTGGACCAGTTATCTACAAAACCTATGCTATTTTCAGAGCACCACTTTGACAGCCAGCAGTTCAGCGACCAGAGCCTGCTGTAGGTCTCGGAGCTACGTCTAGCTGGGAGGGGGCCAGAGAGAATTACTGCCTGCGACATTGTTTTGGCTAGCTCACACACCTCTTTAAAATTACTTTTGGTTACTTCAGACTGTCTGAGCTTGACGTCGTTGGTGCCGACATGGACGACTATCTTGGAATATCTACGTCTATTACTGGCCAGCACCTTAAGATTGGCCCTGATGTCCGGCGCTCTGGCTCCCGGTAAACAGTTTACCTCGACTGCTGGTGCCGCTAAGGGTCTAGCTATTTTCACGTGCCGTAGAATAGAATCACCTATCACCAGAGCACTTTCAACAGGCGTCTCAGCGGGTGTTTCACTGAGCGGGGTAAACCTGTTCGACACGCTGAGAGATGGAGAGTGGTGCTCGGGAGTAGCCTTTGCCGAAGCTCGGGCTCTCCGTCTATGTCGCCGAACCGCCACCCATTGGTTCTGCTGCGGGAACCCTAATGCCGGAGTTTTTGGGCCTGAACGCTCTAAATCTGAACCTGAAGCCCCCAGACTCCCTGACTGCGAACCTGCAGCTAAAAGGCTACCTGGCGACTGTGCTAACGTCTGGAGGCGCGTCTCTAGTTCTATGATCTTCTCCGTCAGAGCTTCTACCATCTTACACCTTTTACAGATAAAGTTATCACTACTTAACCTATCACTGCTGACGGAGGAGCTAAGGCTAAACATTCTACACTCACTACAGAAAACAACATCACCGTTAGGCATCTTATTTAAAAGAACAGATATCACTTACGTTGTTATTAGTTGAGCAGGATCGCTGAGAAGTTGCCGTCGGTTTTTGCGTCTCAGTCCCGCCGCGGTTGGAGATAAACTATATTTTAGGTTTTAGCCGCTAGTTATATTACTTAAATCGCTTAGCGTAAGGAAAGGTATAAAAAGAAAATTAAGGTTAAGACGCTGTGCGTTTTGGGCGGAGGAAGCCCTATACGCTTGGCGGTTCCTCGCGAAAAAAAATTAAATGACACGCCAAGCAGTGTCTAATCAGTCGTTAGTCCTTTTATATAAAAAGTTCGTAGTAAGAAATTGACAGAATATATACAATTTGAGTATAAAAGGGAAAAAAAGGAGTGAAAGACTCCGAGCTGCACCGGCAAGAGACGCCGACTTGCACCGGCAAAAGCAGGAAGTGACGTGACGTGACGCAAGAACCGAGAACAGCCTCTCCTGATTTCTCTCCCACTCTCTCTTTACTCCTTTCCTCCGTCTTTCACTCTGTCTCTCCTGCTGAGTGCGTTCCTTTCTGACAGTGTCCTATTAGCTTTAGAGTTAGGTTAGTATTAGGTGTTGTTCCGTTCTGTTCTGGTCCTTCCTACCCCCTCGTTTTAGTTCCTGTCCCCGATCTCTTCCGTTCCCGTAACCGCCTGTACCTGTCTCTATTCCCCAAGTTAGCTATAGGGTTTTGTATAGTGAATGTTAGCCTGTCTCTGCGTCTTTGTCTCGTGTGCTTGTTATTTCTGTCTGGCCCCTGCTGCTTCCCTGTCTGCCTTTGATCTGTAAATAAACCATGTATGCAAGCAAACCTTCCCGCAATCTGCGTCTGCTCGATACCCGCAACGTGACAGATGGCCTTGACTGCACCAAACAAAGTGAGGCGGTTCATCGACTTTCCTACCGAAATCCAAACCATACAGCAGAAGCAAGCCGCTTTTATGAGGATTGCAGGCTTCCCAAGCGTGGTTGGAGTGATCGATTGCACTCATGTGCGCATAATAGCCCCAAATATTAATGAGAAAATATATGTAAATACAAAAAGATATCACAGTGTTAATACAAGTTGTATTCAACAGTGATTATTGAAATTTGGACAATGTGCCAAAGTGGCCAGGCTCCACACGATGCACGCATTCTGTCCGAGAGTGGACTCGCTGCCTTATTTGAGCAGAATATTATACCTCAAGGGTGTCATCTTCTTGGTGATTCAGGACACCCATTAAAGCGATGACTTCTTACCCCTTACAGAAGGCCACAAGGAGAACAACACAATTATAACCGGTAAGTATAGCATGACGTATAACAATAAATGCCCTAAATGTATAACAAGTGCAATAAATGTTTAACATTTTATTTCCTGATTCACAATGGTTAATATAGAGCACACAAGGCTACAAGAGCTGTGGTAGAGAAAGGAATCGGACAGTTGAAAAGGCGATTCCATATCCTTCACAGAGAAAGTAGACTTTCCCCTCTTCGCGCAAGTCAAGTCATCACAGCCTGTGGTATACTCCACAATATCTGCAAAACTCGGAATCTTCCACTGCCAGTTGATGGTGACGGTGATGATGACGGTGACTCTGACAGTAATGATACCAGCTACGACATGCAGGTTGTTACGGAGAGATTGTAATGGCAGGCTGGTGAACCCAAACGCAGAGTCGACAAAACCAGGTCAGAGGCGCAGGATAAATTTGAGGAAAAGCCGAAGATTTATTAAAGCACAGTTCAAAACCAAAAAACAGTCCACGGAGCAAACAAATCCAAATCGCCAGAAGCAGAGGGGTAATCCAAAAACTGAAAGCAAGGGTCAAAACGGAGACAGGCAAACACAAGAAATGCTCGGTACGTAGCACAAGGCATAACAATACTTTGCAAAGAACAATTGAAACTAAGGGTCTTTAAATACTGGAAGGTCGTCCATGATTGGCTAATACTCTGGTGACGTAGATCTGGTGCGTTGAGGTTGCTGTGACGATCCGGAGCTGGAGTCTGATGAGGTGGACTCCTCCCTGGGTCTGGGCTGGGCTCTCACAGAGATCAATAAGGGACTGCATTTCCAATACTCATTTTGGGTGTGTAAAGCAGGGTGTGAATAATGCACCACACAAAACATTATTTACAAATGTATTTTATTTAGAGCACCATAGCACACGTATTCAGACTGTGGTTTTTAATCTCGCAAGTTTCAGAGCATAATATTCATTTTGCACTTCTAACAAGTTTACTTCTAATTTAAGTTTTTTTCTTTGTAGGAGCTCTGTGTCTCGTCCAGCGTGCACAAACCCTCGGCCTGGTGAAAGAGAAGGTTCGACTAAAGGGCTGGAGGAAGCTTCGTGAGCTGTTTGGTGCGATGGCACGGCAGCGGGATTGGCAACATCACTACTGTGATATAGAGAATAAATGAATCATTTAAATGGAATTAAGTGTGAAATTGCTTTAATTTACACATAGAATAAAGGAAGTCAGTGCTCATTTTATTCCATGGGTCATGGATTCACATTTATTGCATACCTTCTTTGAAACGCCTTCAGTTTCAGCAGGGCTGGATCTTGTCCACCTGCAATCCTGCAAATGGATTCATTTGAGGTCCCCAATATCTCCTCTACAATCTCTGCAGTTTCAGAGAGAGGTTTACATGGAGGACCCCCAGCTGTGTGTCAAAAAGAGAAACAGGGAAATAAAATATCAATTATTATAGTGAAGGTAATGTGAGGTATGAGGAATGACAAACCTGTAGCTTGAATGCCTGCTTTGTAAGCTGCAATTCTCTTTCGCAAGGTGGATAAAACATTATACCACCTTTTTTCACAATCCTCAGCTGAACACCTCGTCCGAGGTGATGCAGCATTTATGGAGCTTTGGCGTGTTACTATGTGCAGAGTAGCGCGTTTTCACATGTTAATTTGGCAGAGAAAATGCGCTACCTATGTGACTACATGCAGGGTAGCGTGTTTTCACGGCCCAAGAGAATGTGCTACATGTGTGCTTATGCAGAAGGTAGCACATCTTCATGGTGTAATTCGGCTGAGAAAAGGTGCTACATGTTTTACTTACCGCAGGGAAGCACGTTTTCACATGTTAATTCAGCCAAGAAAACACGTTACCTGTGTGACTATGCACAGGGTAGTGTGTTTTCAAAGTGTATTTCGGCCGAGAATACGCGCTACATGTGTTACTACATGTGTTACTACATGCAGGGTAGCACATCTTCACATGTTAATTTGGCAGAGAAAATGCGCTACCTGTGTGACTACACGCAGGGTATCATGTTTTCACGGCCCAAGAAAACGCATTATATGTGTGACTATGCACAAGGTAGTGCGTTTTCATGGTGTAATTCGGCTGAGAAAAGGCGCTACACATTTTACTACGCGCAGGGAAGCATATTTTCGCATGTTAATTCGGCCAAGAAAACATGCTACCTGTGTGACTATGCACTGGGTAGCGTGTTTTCAGGGCCTGAAGTAGGGTTAGGGCTGGGGACAACAGGTAGGGTTGCTG